>VZTG01006537.1:240661-279127 GCA_013397845.1 Melanocharis versteri
GCCATCTCCCCATGGGGCCATCCCCCCTGCCTCCATCCACGCAGCCTGCTGCAGGACTCTGGACTGAGCCCCTACTTGGAGGGTGGAGACACCCCAAAAGGGACCCTGCCTAACACCACAGACTTTCCAGGGTGCTTGTGCCCTGGCCTTGGCAATGGGCTCCATCCCCTGGCCTCTTGTTGCATTGTTTTTGTAAAGAGAAATGTAATTTTAATATATATATTATGTATATATATAAAAATATTCTATGGAGAGGAAGAGGGTGCCTATGGCTGTCTCCCAGGTTCGTGTGCCAATACATAGGGACAGGCCACATCTCCATGGGTGCTGGTTCCTCCCTGCAGGCAGCTGGGACTGTGACCCTTGGGATCCACGGTGGGATGAAGCTCAGGAGGGGATGCACAGACTCTGGGGATCCCCAGGAAGCTGTGTGACATGTGCACCTATAAAACCTCCTGCTGAGTCCTCCCAGGCTGCTTTAGGGTGCAAAGTTCTCCCCATCCAGGGCTGCTGGAGTTAGTCACAGTATGTCCCACCCCCAGGCACAATGCTTGAAGGCTGGGCACGGTTTTGCCTGCTCTGAGCGGGCAGTGCTTGCCTGCAGGGGAGCCCCCCGCAGCCGGCCCCCCTTGCCCGGTGCCCCGCGGCTCCCGGCTGCCGCCTGACTCATGCCCGGGCAGGGAGTGGCGGGACCGGCGTCGCCCCCACCCACGCGAGGGCTGTTGTGCAACCGGGTGCCTCCACCGCAGACGGAGCCGAGCCGGGAGCAGGTGCGGGAGTGGAGGGGTGGCTCCTGTGAGGTCCCAGAGCCGGAGTCAGTGCTCACTCCCCCCTCCCAGTGGGTATCAGAGCCCCTTAGCTGGGTTTCCTGTATGCTGCCTTCTAGCAGCATCAGGAGGGAATCTTGGGATCAGGTAGAGGAGGATCTTGGTGCCCAAACCCACCAGGTCCATTGATAGTGGTGCTACCTGCTCCCCAGGATTCTCTGCTCTAGAGCTGGTGGCTTCAGAGGAGAGACCGTGCCATACACAGGGAGGAGAGGCTGCCTTGGCATGACCATGGATCCATCCCGCTGGCAGATGGTACCTGGCCACATCCCGTGCACCCACAGCTCCCTCAGCTCTGGTTCCCTGGCCCTCCCTGAGCGGGGGACAGGGAGCTGGTGCTGCTGTGAGCATGGTCACGCCTCGCTGCTTGGGACTCTGTGCTTCTGTGTTCCCATGTGAGGCGCAGCCACCATGGCAGGGCTGTCAGTGAAGCGAGGAAGGCACAACACCATCGCTGGCTTACTTCCCTCTCATTAAGTGATCCTGGAGCTGGGTGAGATCCTGCGAAGAAGCAAACACATTTGCTGCAGTGGCCTCACTGGGTCTGTTCACGCAGCTGGGTCCATCCAGCCTCTGTCCCTGGTGGAAGGTGACCTGCAACCCAGGGCAATGCCTGGCCCCGCCACCCGTGCAGGAGCAACCCCCCCTCTCCATCCGAGTTTGTGTGGGTGTTTGCCGCGATGGGCAGATAACGCCTGGTACTGGCAGTGCCGAAGGGGGGGACAGGGCAGGGGGGACCCCAAGGCACCAGCAGTAGCCTGCTCCTTCCTTCTTCCTCCTTGGTGACGAGCCAACCCCGGCCAGGGGTTATTGGCCATGCAGCCAAGTGTGGAGGGAGCTGACAGCAAGCAGGAGGGTGGATGGGGGTGCAGAGCCCAGGACTGACCCACAACTCCCAGGGATGTTTGGGCCCCCTGTCCCCACCTGCCGTCCCAGTGCCTTTAAGCCAAGTGACGTTGAACGCCCCCCGCGTGCTCCCCAGGGGCTGGGGACCCCCGCCGTGGGCTGTCAACAGTGGGGTCAGCCTGGGAAGGACCCTAAAGCTTCCCATGGCAAAATGGGTGTGTCCCCCAGAATCAGTGGGTCTCCAGACTTGGGACGCTGCCACCTCAGCGCAGGCTGCGAGGACACAGAGACGTCAGTGCCCCAGGCAGGGCACGTGGTGTCCCTGTCCCCCCCACCTGGGGGAGTGCTCACCGGTGGAGCCACCCGTTGCGCGCTCCCTTGAGACAGTGAGAGCTGCAGCCCTGTCGCCTTCCTCCCCGACACCGAAGAAGCACTATGGGGTGCCGGGGCCCGTGGCCGCTCTGGAGCTGGGTGCTGTGGGGGTTCTGGGTGCTGCCAGGTAAGTGCCAGGGTCCCTCGCACTGCTACCGGGCTGACCAGGTGGCTGATGCCGTGTGGGTGATGGGCTGCAAACAACCCTGCGGCTGCTCCAAGGCTGCAAAGTCGAGCCCGAGTGCCCGGCCGGGGTTTGCCCTGTCACAGTCCTCGGGTGCCAAAGCTTTGTCACGGTCCCCAGTTGCAGCAGGGGAAGGTGGCAGGAATTGTGGATCAAATGGGGAGACTCACCGGGGGGGAAGGTGCCTGTCCTCTCCTTGGTGTTGGTCCTCTCGCAGAAGGGAGGAGGGGTGAGGGTGATGGGGACTCCGGGCTGGTTTTTTCCTCATCCTGCCTTCACCCACCTTCTCCACAAGCCGGGGAGATGAAGGGGCAGCCCCTTGTCCCCACGCTGGACCCATCAGAGTCGGGCAGCATCTCCCATGTGGCCGACAGCACCAGCGCCGAGCTGCCTTCAGAGCTGGGCATGTGCCAGGCGCTCCCCAGAGCCGCAGCCGCACGGGCAGAGCTCCCCCCTGCCGCCGGCCCGACCACCGCCTCCGCGGGCAGCCAGAGCTCAGGTAAGGCCGGCAGGCAGCTGGCCGCGGGCAGGTTCCTGCCTGCTGGGGCCGCGGTGGGGTTGATCCAGCTGGAGCTGCCTTGTCTCGCCCCACAGGCATCCTGGTGCTACAGGCAACAGCGAGAGGGCTGGTCCCAGCTGGAAGTGCTGGTGGGCAGGAGGGGCCTCCCAGCCCGGCAGCTCTCCCTGGGGGTCCAGCAATGCAAGGCAGCCCCCAGGCAGGGTCAGGGGCTGGGGTCTCCTCTCCAGGTGCTGCCGGCCACCCAACCAGCGTCCCTCCAGCTCCCACCACCGCTTGGCACATGCAGACTCTGTCCTTCAAGCCAACGGGGCACGCGGTGGGTCTTGTCATGGGTGCTGTCACTGCGGAGCAGATACCAGTGACAGCATGGACCACAGAGCCATTGCTCCCCCAGGATGAGCACAGCACAGGGACATCACCCCCCAGCACAACCAGGAGCTCTGCTGAGCCACATAGTACTGCCATGTCCCTCCCCAAGGTCATACTGGGGCTGGACGAGGCCACCTCACCTCTGGCCACAGCTGCCAGCATCTTTCAAGACAGGGCCAGTCCCATGAGTATGGCAGCAGCCTCAGCCAGCCCCCCAAACACAGCCACAGAGGGAGCCAGCATGGCAGCCCCACCGTCTGCAGACTCCCCAAGCGCATCCTTGGCGAAGGTCGCCTTTTCTCCTACCTCTATTGGCACCAGCAAGGCTGCAGAGCCAGGGACACGTACCTTATCCAGTGCTGACCACAATGCCTCACAGGACCCTCCTGGGCCTCCTGCTCAGCTGCCTCCAGCCCTTTTGCCCCAGCTTCCGGATGATGCTGTGCTGGGCACAGGGGAGACGCTTCCCCCCAGCCACAGCGCAGCCCTGGGCACGGCTGGACATGGGCTGCCTGGAGCCAACGCTGTCACCCAACCCCAGGCCACCACACGAGCTCCAGGCACACTGGCTATGGTGATGGATGTCATAGCTGGAGAGCACATCCCACCTCTGGGAAGCACCAGTGCTGAGCTGGCATCCATCAGGAATGAGGCCACTACCAAAGCTACAGCAGGCACTGCCATCCTGGAGACGAGGGACATGCCAGAGGGGCTCAGCATGAGTCTGTCCCCCCATGCAGCTCTCAATGACCCTGATGGTCCCTCTCCAAGGCCCCTTCCACGCTCCATGGGCTCTCTGCTCCCTCAGTCCCTCTCGACAGGCCTTGGGACCACCACAGCAGAGTCAGCTGCAGGCGGATCTCCTCCAGCCACTCCCAGCATGGCTGTGCCTTTGTCCCTCATGGGCACCAGTGGAGCAAAGCCAGACAGGGCCCCTCGAGCTGCTGCTGCTGCACCACCACCTTCCATCACTGCGTACAGCATCGGGACTGTGCCAGCTGCCCATCCATCCTCCTTTGTTAGCAACGCTCCAATTAGTGAAGCAGGGAAGGGATCAGCGGCACTGGGCAGTGGCAGTGCCACCACAATGCCAGAGGACACTGAAGCCATCCTGCCTGTGCCTGATGCACACCCCAGCCACAGCCAGCCAGGTCCCACAGCAGGCTCAACAACCCCAGGAACTGGTGTCACACCCAGGTCTGCACAAACCCCAGTGCTCTGGGGTGGGCCCCAAATTGTGGGAGCTCCAGGGACAGAGATGCCATCACCCAACACTGCACCGGGCACTGGCACAGCTGTACCAGATACCCCTGGGGGACCCAAAGCAGTCACTGTCCCCATGGCATCGCAAACAGACATCCCCCCTCTCTTGGAAGGCAGAGCCAATGTAGGAATGGATCTGGAGGTGCCTCCATCCAGCATCCCCCAAGAGATGGCAGCAGTCATGTCCCCGCTGACCCCGGCTGCCCCACTGCAAGCAATGGGGACTTCAGGTGACCCCCAGCCCGATGGCAGCACCACAGAGCGAGCGATGGGAACGGGGTTCCCGGAGGTGAGCATGGAGGAGAACCGAGGTGCCAGTGCAGCTGGGCCAGCTCCCAGCCACGTGATTGTCACGGCTGGGCCATCACCAGAGCCACCTGCCACTGAGGACAAGCCCACAGCTGGGATCACCTTGCTGGCTGTTGGCCACACAAATGTGTGGGAGACTACAGCTCCATCCTGGCCAGGTGCCACAGGTACCACTGCCCATGTGGACACCACCCGCTCTGAGAGCAGCACCGAGGGTGCAGCACCTTCAGCCAGCACCAGCAGCACCCGTGTTCCTGGCTCCAACGCCACTGCCACAAGCCTGGCCACCATGCCGGCCACCACAGCATCCACCAGCACATTCCCCAGCAGCACGAACTTGCCAACCACCTCAACAGGCTGGGAGCCCTCTGTGACCAGGGTCACCACAGCCATGCCATCTGCCACAGCACAGGCCACCAGCACCAGCAGTGCCCCGTCCCTCACTGTAACACACAGCAAGACAAGCAGAGGTGGGCAGCCTGTCCCATCCCCAGCAGCACATACCCCCTTGGTGGAGACAACTCCTGGATCCTGGGACATCCTTGGTCCCAGCACTGCTGTTGCAGCATCCAGTTCTCTCCTCCCCAGCGTGCACAACCCAATAGAGGAGGCGACAACAGCCCCCTTGTCTCTGCTTGGTGTTGGTGCAACTGGGGTGGCAGCAGCTGGACAGACTCCCACCGAGTCAGCAACAGGCACCACTTCTACACCCATCAGCTACCACAACATGGGACAAGCAGTGAGCACATCACCTCCTGCCTTCCAGACATCTCCAGGGGCACCTGCCTGGGAGGAGAAAATAGCCATCACTGCAGGCAGCACCACAGCCATTGCTGCAGGGAACANCAGCCATCACTGCCACCACTGCAGGGAACACTACTGCCACCACTGCAGGCAGCATCACTGCCACCACTGCCACCACTGCCCCCACAGCCATCACTGCCACCACTGCAGGGAACACCACTGCCACCACTGCAGGCAGCATCACTGCCACCACTGCCACCACTGCCCCCACAGCCATCACTGCCACCACTGCAGGGAACACTACTGCCACCACTGCAGGCAGCATCACTGCCACCACTGCCACCACAGCAGGCAGCACCACAGCCATCACTGCAGGGAACACCACTGCCACCACTGCAGGCAGCACCACGGCTATTGCATCCACAGCCCCAGTGAGCCCAGCCAAGGAGGCAGGAAGTCTCCCAGCCCCAGGCACCACAGCATCAGTGAGACCAGCAGCCACCTCCAGCCCTGCTACTGCCCTGTCTCATGCCTTTGGGACACAGAGAGAACCATCCACCGAACTGAGCACAGCTGCCCACACCACCACTGGGCACAGAAATCCTGCACCTGAGCCCCAACCCACCCATGAGCTTATCAGTAAGTAGATTTTATTTTTCCCAGAGACAAGAGTAGGAAAGGGGTTGTCAGCCAGTCAGGCATTATGGTGGATGAGGGTATGGCCTGGTCCAGGGTATCTCACCTGCATTGCACGTTGGGCTGCCAGATTCACAGGAAAAGGCAAAATAGGACATTTGAGAGCATCCCAAAAGTGGGTTGAAAATTGGGTTACAATCCATCAGAGCACAGGCACAGAATCCTGGCAGCAAGCTAGTGGGTTTGTCTTGGCTGCAGGATGGATAAAGCAGACATTAATGATTTTACACCTTTTCCATTGATCTCCTGCCCATGCCAGAGCCAGCGGTCTCGCTCTATCCCTTTGGCATGGACGGAGGGGACCAAGAGTACGTCCGGAGGATGGTGGATTTTAACTCACCCCTGTTCAAGCCAGAAATTGGATTTCCCTTTGGGAAGTCACTGCGAGATGCTCTCTACGTGAGTGTCCCCCTTGGCAAGAACATAACGGATGTGCCACCTTTTTGGTAAAAAAATAAACATGGAAATGGAGCAGAAACCAAATTTCATCTGAATATATATTTTTTTACATTTGAAATGGTTGGTTTCTGCTCATCCGTGGAGGCTAAAAGCTACCCCAGTCAGCAAATAAAAAGTTCTTTTGGTCAGTTTACAGATAACGGACAGATCATTTTTCCACCCACGGACAACTACGTCCCATCCAACCCCAACCCCCCTCCCCGGGGCTTCACTGGCAAGGAGAGCTTGCCAATGGTGGCTGCCTTTTGGGATGATGCAGACTTTTCCAAGGGCATTGGCACCACCTGGTACCAGGTGAGGGCCATCAGAGGTGTTCTCCTGGGAGAATCCAGTTCCTGGCTCATTCATTTAATTCTCTTTCTTGCCATCTGGTAGGAGTACTCTACACTCAGCTCTACCCAAGACCCTGTTGTCCAGGATGTGGAAGCAAAGATTGAGAAATACCTGAAAATCCCCTATGTAGCAAAATGGACCTTGAAGGTGACATGGGAGAAAGCTCCAGCATACCCATCCCAGAGGGGTGACACTCAGGTGAGCAGTGGGGGGCACAGGTGACAGAGAGGACTGTTGGTGGCTGTTTCAAGTCTCACCGCCTCAGTCTGTGCTGCAGGGAGAGCAGGGGAGGCTTTTGGGGTGCTAAGGGGATGCCTTGGGTTTCTCCAGACGAGCACCTACCAGGCAGTCCTCACCACCGACGGGAGCCGCTCCTTCGCCCTGCTGCTCTACCAGGATGGTGGGATGCGCTGGGACTACACCAAGCTGGCTGCAGCCAACGTGCTGATCGGCTTCTCCAGGTGCTGCACGCGTGTCACTGCGTTTTGGGACGGCAGAGATTTGTTCCAGCACTGTGTTGGGACTATCAGAGAAATTACCACCAGGAGAGCCCAGCTCCCACTCCTGGAGCAACCCTGCCCCATTTAAACTGTTTCTCCTGCAAACTGCAGCTGTTCCCACCCCAGCTGCTCTATGGGGAGAGGAGGAGGCTTGTGCTGGAAGGATGACCCCAAACCTCCTCTCTCCACACAGTGGCAATGGCTATGCCCAAAACAACGAGCTGACTCAGAAGCCACCAGCTGTCAAGTACCGACCAGACCAGCACAGCAGCACCGGCTCCGGTACGGCACCGGGGGCTCCTTGGGCGGGTGGGGGTGGAAGGAGCTGTGTGCTCTGTGCCAGGAGCATGTCCCCAGCACCCATCCCTGGGAGGTGATGGGCCAGCGAAGCCACTGGGCAAGAGCTGGCCACCGAGAGCGGGCTGTGGGTGTCCCATGTCCTGCTGTGGCTTGCCACAGCCCCGCTGGCTCTAGAGGGAGCCTGGAGACCTCGTGTGAGGTCAGTGGCCAGGGACAGCTGTCCCACGGGATCCCTCAGCACAAGGCGAGACCCCGGCTGAGCGGTGCCGTTCTCTGCTTGCTCCCCCAGATGTGCGCGGGCTGTGGATTTACAGACTGGACAGTCGCTCCCGGGTGAATTACAGGCTGCGGTGCCTGGCGTGGCTGGACACAGAGCCAGCGCCGGCCACCTGGAACAGCCAGCTGCCACCATGCCCCTGCTCCCGGCCCCAGGCAGAGCTGGATCCCCGCTACCACTGGAGCAGAGGTGCCAAGGACAGCCCCCCAGGACCAGCTGCAGGGTGGGGGGATGGTCCCTTCTTGCTCCGGGGGCAGCCGTGATCCCCCCCACTATTTCAGGCGCAGCGGACAGCCCCGTGAGGATGCTGCGCACTGTGTCCCCCAGCCCGGCTGGAGCTGGGGTACGATGTCTGTACCAAGGTGGGGGCTTGCTCGAAGGCTGGCAGGAGAGAGCATGGAGCCTCCCCTTCCACACTGCCACTGGTAAGTGGGAACTGGCATTCCCTCGTCCTAAAATACCCCAAGCATCAAGCACAGTCAGAGCAAGGGCCCCAGCACACCCCATCACCTTCCTGTGCAGACAGAGAGCTGGAAGCATTCAACTGGTGCTGCCGGCGTGTGGGGAAGCCCCTGTTCTGTGCCAGGTTTGCTGAGAAGAGACCAAGGGTTGGCTGTGAAGGATATGTGCCACCCGCCCCTGGTGAGTCCCCAGGCTCTGCCTCTGCTATGCCAGGGCACTGGGCTGTGCATGGACCCCGTGCATTAGCCACACTTTGCAATATGCCAGTGGGGACTGCTGAGCCACCACGGCTCTGGGGCTGCTCTGCTCCCTGAAATGACACCAGCATTTGCTCTTCTTCCTCTGCCCAAAACGGCTCCATCTGCTTTGGATCCCAGCTGGTGCCTTCGGGGACCCTCACATCATGACCCTGGATGGACTCACCTACACCTTCAATGGGCTCGGGGACTTTGTCCTGCTCCTGGCCAGTGATGCCCAAACCAGCTTTGTTTTGCACGGGCGCACAGCACAGACTGGCATGGCCCAGGCCACCAACTTTGTGGCCTTTGCTGCCCAGTACATCTCCAACACCACCACAACAGTGAGTAGGAGTGCCCTGGGTATGAGTTTGAGCCTCTAATGGGAGAGACCTCTCTGGGAAGCTGGGCATCACCTCTGCATCACCTACAAGTGGGTGGGACCCCTCTCATTTTCCTGCCACCTCCCACCACTCCAACAAAGTACTAATAGTGGTGGGATGGACTAATATTCACCAGGCACAGGTCTAACACCTCCTGCAAGCAGGCCAACAAGGGCTGGGGATTCTGGAGGAACATGGTCTGCCTCACCTTCTTCATTGCACACTCTTTGTCCTGACACTTCAGCACAAGCAACTGCTCTTCCTGACTTTGCAGAATTGCTCCCCACACCCATTTAGCTTCACTAAGCAGAATATCCTGGCGTCACCAGGAACAGCCATTGAATAGCATGAGGAGGGGGCTCAGAGCTGGGAGCCCCCCAGCAGAGCTCTCCATGCTGTCAAGGTCAGCTGAGCAGTGGTGGTGGCCTGGGTGTGCCCCTTGCCAGCGGTGACGGGCAGCTGGCTGTCCTCTTCTGTGCAAACACCAAACCTGCTGTATCGTGTGTCTGCTGGGGTGAAGAACACACCAACACAGACCCCAGGGCTGAGCCTCTCTTCCTGGGCTGGAGGAGGACAGAGTAAATACTTGTTCCCAGCATGGAGGGACAGCAGGAAGGGACAAGCAGGGGGACTGATTGGGATATCCACCACGATTTTCAGGTTGAGTGGACCTTGGGGAGCCAGGATGACATCCAAGTCCTCCTGAACAATGAAACCATCCAGTTTTCCTATTCCCAAGGTGAGCAGGATCTGCTGTTAAATGCTAAATGTATGTGGGGAGTACCAGAAATGTCCCCATCCACTGAGACCAGCCCTGCCCAGTGCAAGGGCAGCCATCCTGAGATCCATTAAACATCTCTCACCTGCACCTGTCTCTGATTTGGGCAGGGTGGATGGGGAGCACTCCCCTCCGTGAATCCATAATCGTCGTTTCAGATCCCAGCCTTGCGTGGACTCTCCCTCTGTGCTGCCCTTCTCTTGCAGGCCTGGGTGACGAGGTCTACTACAGCCCTGGAGTCCTGCTAATCAACGCCTCCTCTGTCACGGCCGTCTTCAATGGGACCATCGCCGTCTCTGTCTCGGCCACCTCCGGGATCCTCAGCGTGGTCTGCAGCCTGCCCGACTGGTACCGCAACAGCACCAGGGGCCTCCTGGGTGAGGGCTTCTGGCACTGCCACAGAGCCGGGGTGCAAATTCTCTTCCCACTCTAAAGTAGACTGGAAAACTGGGGAATTGTGCTTGTGAGGGCAGGGACACCGGGGTATAAACTAAACAGGGGCCAGCACCAGAGAGGAGGCCAAACCCTGGCATGGGGGATTCCAGTCCTCTGGTGATGCTCCACCAGGTGTGTGGGACCATGACCCCGCAGATGACTTCCAGATGCCAAATGGTACCAGCATCCTTGTGAACAGCAGTGAGGAGGAGATCTACAGCTATGGGATGACCTGTAAGTCTAGGCTTAGGATCCCCATTGATGATCCCCTCCTTCCTGCACCTTCTGGCCATGCTTTGGCTTGAGATATTTAAACATTTGCCTGAGCGAAAGCAATGCCAAGGGAAGGTGTTTGGTGTCCTCACTGCTCTGTGAAAAGGAGCCCTAAAATACAACAAACCTTAAAATGGCCTGTACCCATGGCGTGCTCTCTTGCAGGGGCTGTTGGGGAGCACAGCCTGTTCACTCAGCCTCTGGACTCACCAGCACTGAACTTCACACCCTTCTTCTTGTCTCGGCTGCGGCAGGAGAATGAAAGCCAGTACCAGCTGGCAGCCTCGCAGTGTCACGGCAGCAAGGAGTGCATCTATGATTCACTGAGCACAGGGAACTTGGCCCTGGGCCTGGCCACCCAGAGCCTTGCAGCCGACTTCCAGCAGAGGAAGACAGCACTCAGTAAGTGGAGCACATCCTCACCTCTGAGAGGGCATGGCTTGGGCGTAACTGGGCAATGCCCTGCTCCTTTCCTGGGCTCTCTTGCTTCATATGAGACAGGAGAGAAGTCACCAAGGTCTTGGATTTGCACTGCCCAGCTGGCTTGTCTCCAGTCCTGGGAGAGGCCACCAGCAGGACAGTTGCCATCAAGGTTTTGGAGTTGCATTTCCTGGAGCTGCATTTCTGGCTTCTCTCCAAACCTGGGAGATGCCACCATGCTGTGCAACATAAGGGCCTTGTTGGTAGGCAGCCATGACAGTATCTGCCTGGGGTCCCATCCTCACCAGGAGGGACCCGGAGCTGAGGGGTGACAAGGCCACGTTTGTGCTGGGCTGCTCTTTCCCCAGATGCCTTCCCTCCTGTCATCACCGGTGATGCATCCATCACAGCCTTCAGGACAGAGCAGGTCAGAAGGCAGTACCGTGCCTTGGGGGCAGGTGCACACTTCATTCCTCATCTCTCACCAGAGCTCAACATATCGGGTAAGGAAGGAGAGATGGAGCAGCTGGGATGGGAAGGAATGGGATGGAATTCCTCTGCCACCTCTAACTCCCACCTCTCCTCCCGGCAGAGAACGGCACCCTGATATGGGAGCCCCACAGGATAGCCCCATTCACCATCAACCTGGAGGCTGTTGGGTCCAACAACATCTCTGCACTCCTCCAGCTCCGCTTCACCCTTTGCAGATGCAGCAGGAGCCAGGAGTGTGACTACAGCAACACTGTCACTCTCGGGGAGTCTTCCCTGCAGGTAGTGTGCCAGAAAGCTCCTCTGGTGACACCCTGTGCCTGTCCCCATGCCAGCTGTGCTGGCTGTCTTCTCTGTCCGCCCATCCTCCTCATGTTCTCTAAGCCAGTGTCACTATCCCCTTCCCAGCTGGCAGCCTGCAGATGTGAGAGCGGCTACTCAGGTCCCATCTGCCAGGACCCTCCAGACCCCTGCTCCCAGGGATGCTTCCCTGGTGTGGGATGCGACCCTTTCAGTGGCTGTGGCCCCTGCCCGGCTGGCCTGACAGGGGATGGACAGCACTGCTCAGGTGACAAGGGCTCACGCCATGGCCACTGGGACCCCAGACGAGGTGTTTGTCCCGGTGCCATGGTGCGTTGCCTCGGCAGATATCGACGAGTGCGCGCAGGGGACGGAGTGCCCAGGGAACAGCACCTGCACCAACACTGTGGGCAGCTACGTCTGCTCCTGCCTGGCCAGTGAGCAGGGTGAGTATGGGGTCCCAGGCAGGCATGGTCCTCGTCCTCATCACTCCCAGGCTCTGTGGAAGAGAGTTCCTGAGGGACCCAGGCTGTCTGGAGAGAAGGGGGAGCTGGCTGAGCTCTGTGCCCAAGCCCTTGCTGTCACTGACAGAAGGGACCAGAGTCCAGCCACCACCCGTGCTCCCAGGCTGTCGATCACACTAATCCGCTGGGAAGGGAAATTTTTCCCATGCAATTTTTCTCCTTGAGAAAAAATATTCTCATCCCAGCAAAGTTCAAATGAACATGCGAAGGTTGGGGGCTAAATCAAGCCCTGTTTTCAGATTGCTGTGGTGGGGTTGGGTTTCAGATTGGGTTGAGGGCTTTTGCTCTTGTTCTAATGCTGGGATTTAAGAAGGGCAAATTACTCCAGCTGGGAGGCGGGGGAGTGGGGCTTTTCCTTGAATTTATACCAAAACTCCTAACACATAAAAGAAAAACAAAACAAAACTTAGAAGAAAGGCCTTATGGAGCAGCTGAGGATGGCTCAGAGAGCTGAGGCTCTGCCCTGCAGCCAGGTTCATGCCTCTACCATGCTCTCCATCCCACAGGTGAGAGGCCAAGCTGTGGCTCAGCCTGCGGCTACCACTCCTGCCCCGAGGGCTACTGCAGCAACGGGGGACGCTGCCACCTTCACCCCATCACCTGCACCCCCACCTGCACCTGCCCCCCGGCTTTCACCGACCAGCGCTGCCTGGTGGCAGGGGGGGATTTTCAGCCCCTGCCCAGCACAGGTGGGCACCTGGGTCCGGCGTGGGGTGAAACCCAACCCCACCCACCCTGGTCCTGGGATGCCAGAGCCACCACTGTGGATTTCCCCCAGCAGATATCCCTCGAAGAAGCATCCAGATGAGGATCAAGACGCTGCAAAACACCACTGCTGAGGAAGTCAACAGCACTGTATGTCACTGGAGGGGATGGGCTCAGAGCAGGGGACACACTGGCACAGTGGGCGGCATTGCAGCTTGGGGTGCCCATGCCTCTGTATGCCCTCCCATGGGATCTCTGGGGGTCCAGCAAATCCACGAGCCCAGAGGGAGGAAACACCACTTGCATGATGATGGCTGCAGCTGTGGCCATGTGCCAAGTCCCCAGCAAATGAACCAAAGGCCAGAGCAACCCTTGGGGCTTGGCCACAATGCCCTCATCACTCTTCAACCTTTCCCCATGCTGGTGTCACTCTGCCCTCCCCTAATGCCTTCCTGCTCCCCCCACTGCAGGTCTCAGCCATCCTGGACTCCCTGGAGGTAAAGGCTTTCCAGAGCAACACCAACATCACCCAGCTGTGAGTCAGATGGGAAGCAGCCCACTACCACTCCAAGGATCCGGTGGGGCAAGGCTGAGCATGGGGCCAGAGAGTTTGGTGTGCAAAGGGCATTTTCCCCCAGCTCAGAGTCTGTTTTTCCAGCCCTGATGCTGGTAAACCCTTGGAGACACAAGCCAGTTGGCACTTTCCACTCCCACCTCATCCCTTCCTTACCATCGCCCAAATGGGAGTACTGAGGCTCGGTGAGGCTCAGTCACTCTGAGAGACAGCAGCAGCTCTGCCAGCAGCCCTCCCTTTTCCCTGCAGGATGGACAGCGATGGCTTCACCTTCGTGGTGGTGTCCGAGTTTGCCTATGACAGCCGCGGCACGGTCATCCGCTTCCTGAACGAGGAGCTGCCCACTGCCATCACCGGCGCCTTCAACGGGCGGCGGGGGCAACGGGAGGCGGGCACGGGGCTCCTCTTCCAGCGCCTGCACCAGGACAACATCACGGACCTGGTGAAGCGTGAGTTGCTCCTGGCGCTGAGCTGGGGAGTGTGGGAGATACACCCCACTGTCCCCTGTGTGCCCTGGGGATAGGTTCACACTCATGGGGGAGGCCGGTGGGCAGCCCCCCAACCCTAGGCATGGATCCAGCTTGGGGAGGCTTGGGGAAGCATCAAGGGGTGTTGCTTTAAGGCCGAACCCACGTGCTTTCCCTCCCCAGTGACAGTGGATGAGCTGAGGGACTATTTCCCCTGCTCCCTGTACGGCTACGAAGGCTACCGGCTCCACTACATGGGGACTGTCGGCTTCGTCTGCATCTCCCCTTGCAAGATGGGCTACTGCCAGCACGGTGGCCGGTGCCAGCACCTGCCAGAGGGGCCCACGTGCAGGTAGCAGCAGCCCGGGGGTGGGCGAGGCCACCCTGCCCAGCCGCTTCTCCCAGGGCATCAACGCTCCTCCCTCCCCATCCACAGCTGCCTGCCCTTCTCCATCTACTCCCCGGCCGGCGCCCAGTGCCAGTGGCTGGCCATCAGCCTGGCTGCCTTCCTCGGCATCCTGCTGGGAGCCCTGGCTCTGCTCTGCCTCCTGTTTGCCATCGCCTGCCTGGCCCTGCGCCTCTGCCGCCAGCACCGCCGCCAGCAGCAGGGGTGAGCCGTGGGCTGGACCTGCGCAGGGGTGGGTGCTGGGCGTGTGGCTGCTTGGGTGTCAGTGAGAAAAACTGATCAAAAACCCACATTCGATAGATCCACCACTGGTAGAACTTGTCTGGTTCGGGCAAGGGGACCCTGCCCTGGGGGAGGGGTTGGGTGACCTTTTAACATCTTCCAGCCCCTTTCCCAGGCATCTGCTGCTCAGGGGTGTGATGACATCAGCGGGTTGGACATTAGCTTTCCTTTTCCCCCCATGTTAGGGAATGTTTGCATTTTTTCCTTATCTCACCCAGTATTTGGTTACAGACAGGCTTTCTATTTAATTTTAATTTGAATACCACTCAAATGACTTCCACTGCAATTCACATGGGTCTGGAAAGAGCTGGCCTGGAGTGAGGAAAAAGTGGTTTCAAAATTGGACCTTGCTCTTTTGCAGAGCAGGGAGTTAATAGAAGAATGGCAAAGTGCAAGGCAGGGGTGGAAGCACCAGCATCTCCTTCCCCCCTCCCCAGCCCTTAGTCCTGTGGTGGCATCCGCACTCAGAGGATCTCCCAAGCCCCTGGCTCTGGTCAGAGCTGTGTCCTGCCCCTGCTCCCAGCTCCCTGCAAGCCCTGCAGCCAGGGATCTTTGGGAAGTTCCTCTGTTCATTTGCACTTGTGGCAAGGCAAGAAATTGTGTGTGCACAACTGGGGCTTTTCCTCCTCTTACAGCCCTATCTCACCCCTACAGTCAGTCAGTCACTGCTCCCCTTTGCCATCTGACCCAGACACCAGGATCAGGCAGGGGTTCTCCCAGCCTCTGCTGACACGTTGTCCCTATTCCCTTCCCCCCTCCCAGGGCCAAGGATACCTTGTGGAGGACACGGCCCTTCTCCTGTGAGTACATGCTTGTAAAACTCCCTCCACTCTGCTTCACCCCAGTTCTCAAGCTCTGCTCATCTTCCCTGCTCCAGCTTTAACGATGGCAGGAGAGCAAGCAGAGCCCGCCCTCTCCCATTCCCTGGAAAGGCATTGGAAACTGCAGCTCCAGGCCATTGACCCCTCAGTCCAGGTCTGCCCTGGGGTTCCTGTCTCCATGGGGTGTCGGGGTGGGGAACTTTGGGCTGGGGACTGAATCCTGGCCCTGTGCCTCAAAGGTGCTCAGGAGCTGTGCCGCATCCTGAAGCTTCACGGATGCTTTGGCCGGCACTGGGGTCCACACCGCCATCTGAGCGCGTCGTGAAGCGCAGAGCCAATGCCACACTGACAGCATGGCCTGCCCCTCCTTTACAGATAAGAATCCAGAGACCCCACGTTATGCCTCCGAGCCAGCCCTCCCAGCAGCCCTAACCTGCCACCAGTCCCTTTCTGGCACCTCCAGGCTCACGGAGGAGTCAGACGCTGCCGCCTGCTCCGCCGCTTGCTCTCAAGGTCTCCAGCAGCAGCAACACACGGAAGCAGCGGACAGGCAGCTGCCTTTTGGGTTCTGGGAGGATTCACTCTGGAGGAGGTGCTTTTTTGAATGAAAAACGTGGGTCTGTGTTGGGTGACCAAAGCAGGAGGATTTCAACTTCCCCTGAGGACCTGCAGAGACACCTGGGATCGTCCTTGAATGTGTCTGCACCAGGGTATGCACTAGTGTGATATAACCAGACCCTGCAGAGCCCCCGAGGGCAGGGTCAGGTGCAACAGTGCAGTGATTGTAACCCCTTAGGAACGAAATAGAATAAACCAAAAATGTTGGCTTGCTGTTAAATTGTCTGCACCTCATGGGTCCCTTCGCCAGCCCTGCTTTGCTGTCATTGAGCCCTCAAGTCCCTGCTTTCTGCTGGTCCTATCAACAGAACCAAAGTGAAAATGGATGTAGATTTTTTGGTGGCCTTATCCCCTCATTTTCCCAACAAACCTGCAAATTTCCTCACACTGCTTCCATGGACACTGCTTACAGGGGCTCAGATCACACAGGTCAGGCTTTGGGCCCCACAAACATCCCACAGCCCTCCAAACCTGGTGATTGGTGACTGGGAGATGCTGATCCAAGGAGGATATATCAGACCCCATCAGACCCCCAACTCCCACGCCATTCACTGCCCTAGACCCTGGCTTAGCTGTATCTCCAGCACCAAATCCGAGAACAGAAAACCCTGTAATCCTGCTGCTCCAAGCCTGCCCTGTCACTGGTTCCCACCCCAGTTTGGCAGAGGACGTGGCTGCTGCAGGGCCAGTGATGCTCAAACCCTTCCAAGGTCTTATTGAACAAACAAGATTTGACAATGATTTAATTTTTTTAAGAAAGATGCTCTCTTACACACAAAAAATTATTTTTCTCCCAGCATTTCTGATCATGGGGTTGCATTTTGCCCTCACACACCCAGCAGGCATATTGATCTGATTCTGGCTTGATCTGGAGAATTGTCCCTTCTCCTGAGCACAGGGCCTGGGGACCACTCGGGGAGGGATGGCTGGGAAACAGAAGTGGGGGACAAGACAGGACTGGATCACAGGACAAGCCTGGTGCACCCTGGCATTTAAGGGTTTGGCCACAGTCAACACATGCATGGTGTTTAACCCTTTGCCTGGGTGCCAGGGGTCCAGCCTCACCCTGCAGCGTGGGAGCACAGTGGGATGTAGGAAGGACAAGGGTGGTGTGTGCAGTGGGGGGTACCTGCCCACCTCCCCACCAGTTCTGCCCCCAGCTGCAGCTGGGAAAGGGCAACTAAAGCAACTGAATCCTTGGGACAAGTCTGGGTTAGAAATGTGAACTCGTGCCTGGGCAGGCAACTGCAGGCACCGGCCGAGTGAGCTGCCCTGCGTGGTGGGCAGGGGTGGTGGGTTCTGGGGGGGAACACGAGGGAAGAGCAGATCAAAGGACTTGGAGGATCAGCCACGGCCCAGGATGTGCTGCGGGTGTGCAACCTCCCAGTTACTTGTCCTCTCCATCTGCAAAGAAGAAATGAGATTTGCTCAGCCACCTTCTCTCTGTGGGGCAAGCTGGGAGCCCCAGGGTGTTTTCTCACAGGGACACAGGGACAGAGGAAAAGGAGACCCCACAATCCTGCTCACCTATCTGCTCATCTGAGTCATTCTCTGCCTCCTCCGAGGAATCTGTTGAGGGTTGCAAGAAAGCCCCACATCAGCTCACACCATAACCACGTTTGCTGTGGTCCTCCTCACCTCCCAGTGCCATTACCTCCAGACGGTGCTGGTGGTCATGTGCTGAGGGAGATGCCCCCACAACCCCGCACAGCCCAGGGCATGGCACAACCTGCACATGAGCATCCCAAAACCCTTCCCCCATCTGCTCAGGGCTCTTGCTGCCTTAACCACAGAGAGGCTGGGACATTCCCACTCCCCTCCCAGCCCTGGGCACCAAGGCAGGATCCCCCCAGTGCACATGAGCTGCAAACCCACCCGTGCTGGGTGACTGGTATCCATCACAGCCAATCTTCGGCCTCTTCTCACTGTAGCGGGTGCAGAGGTGGGCACTGCCTGCCCGATTACAGCACCAGTCGTACAGCTTCAGCTCCTGGTCTGGAGGCAGAAAGGAGAGTAAGGGGCTGAAGGGAAGAGGAGGGAGATGGGCTGGTTCCAGGCGAGGCTTTCCTCGGCTTTTGGCAGCTCCACACTCCCTCCAAGGGAAACAGGATGTCAGGAAACAGGTTGGCACAGAGATTAAAATTATTTACAGGCTACAACAATGCCAACCTCAGCCAGGGGATGCCAAGGCTGGCTGTGCTTACCACGGTAGGGTGACGCCTGCCTGGAGGACCTCCAGTACCTCTCCTGCCGCCCCTCGATGAGCTGGTTCTGGCTGTCGTACAGGCAGCGGACACCGGCGCCGTGCTGGTTGGGGGAGGCCGAGTGCAGCATGGAGACACGGGCACCCCACCTGCCTGAAATGGGGCAGCAGTGAGCCTCGGACAGCTCTGCCCGGCCAGCACACCTGCCTCGGGGCAAGGATCAGGCCAGAGCTGGCTCCTTGTCATCCACCACTCCCACCACATCACCCACGGTGCTGTAGGGGTTTGGTGGAACTGATGGAGACCATCCAAGTGGTCCCCCAGGGTGAGACCCTCGTCCTCAGCATCCCCATGCAGGTCAGACCAACTCCGGCCAGGCCAATAAGACAAGAACAGGTCAGCCCATCCTCCTCGCTCTTCCTGTCTCTGAAGGGTAGGCCAGTCCCTCTCCACTCTTCCTTAGGGGTCACCTGCCCACCCTGCCAGCCCCTCTCCTCTTCCTCAGGGGTCACCTGCCCACCCTGTCAGCTGAGACCCCAGCCACCCTGGCAGGAAAGGTGGGATGGGATGGCTTGGGGATGAGGAGGGTGAGGAAGCAGCATGTCCACTTGCCTCCACGGCTGCTCTTGAAGCGTGGATCCTGCTGCCCGTCTTGCAGGGAGCAGGGGCAGGTGGGCAGGCCCTGGCTCCATGCCCTGGGCTCCTGCTGCTGCCCTGTCCATGCCAGGCACTTCAGCCGGTAGTTGATGCCCACGCGGCTCTCCAGCTTGTAAATCCACAACCCACGGAGGTCTGAGCAGGGAGAGAAACCATGAGCTGCCACCTCTGGCCAAGGGGACCACAGGGGCTGTTTTGTCTCGAGGTCAGAGTCATGTGATGCTGATGCTGGAAGCTAAGCCCATGTTGATCCCCAGCCATGGGACCCCATGCTCAACAGCCACTCAACAGCAGGGAAACAGGGGGAGAGGCTCTCAGCAAAGAAGAAAGCCTCGGGACAGAGCCATTGACACAAAAAGTGTCCATGGGCACAGCAGGGATGTTTCAGCCTTAGGGCATAGTTGGTGCCCAGGGGAAGCACATTTTATGCACTTTGTGGGGAAAGCCTGGCCTTGGTGAACTCAGTGAGAGCTGTGCCGCAGTGGCAGGCTGGATTTCATTCCCTGGGAATATCCCACTCCTCGTGAACCCACCCCGGCTGCGTGGCACTACCTGTGTTGGAGCCCCTGAACTGGTCAGGGCGATATTTAGCAGCTGGAGGTTTCTTAGTCAGGTCATCGTTGTAGTAAAAGCCATCCCCACTGGGTGAAGAAGAAAGAGGAAAAATCAGGGGTTGCTCTTCCCAGGTGGGATTATCCCAGCCCCAGCCCCAGCCTGCCCTTCAGCCATCCCGATCCTGTGCCAGTGGAATTGCAGCACCCACATGGCAGCTCTGGGGACAGGAGGGCAAAGGCACGAGCTGCCCCAGCCTGCTTCCTCCTCTATATAGGGTGCAGTCCTTTTTGGGTGCTGCTAACACTCCTGCTGCATCAGGGGCTGAGCCCACAGACATCTGAAGACCCCCACGAGCAGCTTCCGTGGTTTCCAGCATTTGGCCAGGCAATTTGGAGCAGAAACCCATGAGTGGTCATGCACAGGCACACAAACACGCCTGTGCCGCCCGCGCTTCCCATCCGGGCCACCTTTTCCTTACCCAGCTGCAGCAAGCAGCTAATGAGAAAACCCTGGAGACAGCGTGTACAGGGCAAGACGTAATGCAAGGAGGCAGGAAGCAACTGCTCCGGCCAAGCACGGAAATCCCTTCCCTCGGCTGGTGCAAAGTTCAGCAAACATCCCCTATTTCCCACTCCTTCCACCCAAACTGCCAGGATGCTGGGGGCCCAGGACTCCAGAGGGATTTGTGGATCTTACAACAAGCACAGCCCAGCAAGACAGCATTCTGCAGCATGATCCAGTCCCTAATGGGGCAAATTTGTTTGTGAGGCCCCTATATGTTAGGCTATATGGGCAAGCAGACCTTGTCTGGGCTGTCCTCATCCTTGTAGGGCATTCCCTGGGACATGGGGAAAGGGTTCAACCAGCCGGAGCTGTGGGTGGGATGCCTCCCAGTGCTCAGAGGAGGTAGGGATGGGATGCTGAGCTGCCGTACCTGGTGTAGCCGATGAGCACATTGGTGGAAGTGAGCCTGGTGTAATCCCACTGCATGCCTCCGTCCTGGTACAGCATCAGGATGTAGGACCTGAAGCCATCAGTGGTCAGGACAGCCTGGTATGTGACTGTCTGGGGAGAAGCGTTGCAGACAGGTAAGAAAGTGAGTGAAGATGTGGGGTTTAAAATCCAGGGTGTTAGGGCAGTGCTTGCTGGGGAATGGCCAGACTGAGGTCTGGAGGGAAACAAGGCAAACACAGCCAGGCCTGGTTCACATTTCACATGGAAAATGTGATGGTTTTACTTTGAAACTGTTCCATGACAAGCTTCAAATTCACCCAATTTTATGCCTCTGAAATACAGCATTTCTGGTGTGCAATAAACTCCCACCACATTAAAGAGAAAGGTTTTATGGAACGGGGGAAGTTCAACTAAAGGTGTCCCTCGAAAAACCTGAAAACCCTCAAAACATGGGCACAGTCCAGTCCTTTTTGGCAAAATTCTTCAAGACTGGCCCTTGTCACAAAACTGGTTTTTATTTTCAGGCACAGAGAAGGTCATTGCCTGTGGGTCTTGGGGTTTTTTAACAACTCAACAGCGCCTGTGTTCCATCAGTCCCTTACCTTCTGGGTGTCAGTCCATGCTGCATAGATAGGTGCCTTCTCCCAGGTGATTTTCAGGGTCCAGACTGCAGAGTAGGAGGACCTCAGGTACCGCTGGACCTTCGCTTCCACGTCACGGACGAACGGAGGCTTGGCCGTGTTGAGGGTGGAGAACTCCTGTGGGTTGGGAACACACATGCCTGTGTTAGCTCCCAGTAGGACAAAACCAGACTGGGGTCAAGCACAGACTCCTGTAACCAAGGTGCTGGATGGGATTTGGATGGCTCAAGAGGTCACATAGCACCAACAGCTCTTAGATTTGGCTCAGAAAAGGGAATAACCACTCATGGGCTCCAGTAATTACACATCTCAAGAGGCATCCACAGAATAGGTGGTGAGTTTATAATCAAAAGGTGTTTTGTGCAATCATGCTCCCAGGTGGCTTCACTCACCTGGTAAAAGGTGGTGCCAACACCTCTGGAGAAGTCAGCGTTGTCCCAGAATACAGCGATTATGGGAATCTCTTCGTGGCCATTGAAGCCGCTGGGAGGAGGGTTGGGGTACGTGAGGACGCTGTTGTCCGAGGCTGGGAAAACGATCTGTCCATTGTCTGTAAACTGAGCAGAGGGATCCCTCCATCAGGTGAAACCAGGACCAGTGGCACTCCCTGAAATGGGAGTGGCAGCCCTCCCATTTCCAAGTCCATTTGGAGCAATGCCCAAGGAAAGCCACCACCTGAAACTGCTGAAATGGCCACAAAGTCACCTCCTGCTGCAAACAGACCACAGCAGCATCCCAATAGCTTTGGCCCCACAAGAGTCCCACCCCAAGCACCTGGTCCCTGGTGCCTTCCCCAGGTTTTTGGGTGATGGCCGCTTGCCCAACAAGTCAAGCCCAAGGAGACTCACGTAGAGAGAGCTGCGCAGGGTTTTCCCAAATGGGAATCCAGTCTCTGGCTTGAAAAGTGGAGAATTAAAATCTACGCTCCTTTCCACATACTCCTGATCATTTTCCCTTGCTCCATACCCATAGAGGGGCACAGCTGGAACTGGAAAAGAAAACAAACAAACAAACAATAAAACCAAACCACACTTACAGCAAAGCCTTTGGTCTATGTCAAAAATTTAAAAGGGCTGAAATTATTTTGCTTTCAGTGGGGCACAGCCTGGGCAGCAGCTGGGTGGGGGACACTGCCAATAGCCTCCAGGGGCACTGTGCATGTCACCCTCCCTTGCAGGAACTTGTTCCCACCCCTTTCACTGCCTTACACAAACACAGCTGCCCTAAACCTGCTATGATGGCCTTTGTGGTCACTGTCCCCTGCTTCAACCAGCCCTGTTGGGACACTGCACTGAATGACTGCCATTAGGAGGGGAAGAACATTGTACAAGGACTGTAGCAGGGGACAGCACAGAACAAAACACCCACAGCTCTTCCTAGAGACTTTCACAGCCTCCAGTTCTCTATTTATGTCTGTTAAAAAAAAACATTTGGAGGGGATGGGTTTTCCAGCTCATGGGACTATATTGAAGGCAGGCTCAGCCTGCCAACAGTGCAAGCTCATGTGCAGGGGTTCCTCGTGCTGCATCTCCCCCAGGATCCTGCCTTCAAATAGATCCCTTGTTTTCTGGGCACTGAATGTCCCTGAGGACATTGTTCCTGTCCATCAGGAAACTGGATGCGTTAGTCCCACCCAGGCTGCTCTTCGAGCATCACGTACCTGCGGGACTGGGCGGCAGGGTCGGGACAGCTGCTGGCCCTCCTGGTGGAGCTGGAACCACGGGGGACGATGCGCGGGAGGTGACAGCGGCTGTTCCTGGCCTGGGAAGCACCTCCCTGCCCCTGGGCAGGGGGGCTGGTGGGGCTGGGGCGGCGAGGGTCGGGCTGCAGGGTGTGGCTGGGCGTGCAGTGACTGGGGACCTGCCCTGGGATTCCCCCTGGCCTGGGAAGGCTCCAGAAAGGCTCGACCCAGAGGTGGCAGGGGCTCTGTTTGCCAGGCTGGTGGTCAGCTCCCTGCCCAGGAACGGCTGCAGGGCAGCGGGTGATGAGCCCCCAGCAGGTCCTGGCCCCAGGGTTTTTGCTCCGGGGCTGCCAGCAGTGATCCCGGCGGGAGGAAGGCCAGGGAGCCCCGGGCTCCCCCCAGGTGGGGAGTGAGTCTCCGTATGTGCCCCGGATCCAGTGGCACTGGGAAAGAGACGGGTTACGTCCCCTTGCCCTGCCATGGTTCCGTGGAGCACAGCACTCGCTTCTCCAGGAACAGGGCTGTCGGCATTCCCAGAGGGGGTTCCGGGGCTTCCCGGCTGGCGGGGAGGCAGGAGCAAGGCAGGGCCCCCTGGCACAGCAGCCCCCAGCTCTCCCTTTCCCCCTGCAGAGGACCCCACTATCGACTCACGTGCCGAAAGCCCAGGGCTGGCAGACGCCCCCTCCGCAGAATTTCCTCCGTGTGGAGCAGAAGGCAGCACCGGGGCAGCGTTGGGGGATATGGGAGCATGAGGGGATGCTTCTCCCAAAGGTGCCGGCATGCCTGAGGCCACCACATCTTCAAGAGACCACGACTGAGCACCTCCAGCCTCTTCTGACAGCCCACCTGGTGACCCTGGCAGCAGGGGGCTGCTCCCACTCTGGGTGCTTGGGGCAGAGTTGGGGCCCCCATTGGGTGCCAGCCCTGAGCTCAGCCCATGTCCAGGGAGAAGCAGAGAAGTATCCACCGAGGTGGACATGCCATCGGAAACACCGCTGTTGTCTGGAGCCACTGGGACCAGGCTGACACCAGGGGAAGGTCCCCCATCCACCAGAGCTCCTCCAGGCACCTTCACTGCATCGACTTCACTCGGTTTTCCATTGGAAAGTTCGGTATTGGCACCACTTTGGGTGCCAGGGGCAGACACAGAGGCTCCCTGAGGGCCAGCAGCCTCCAAGCCTGCATTCAAGCCACCACCAGCTCCAGCAGCTCCAGGAAGGCTTGTTTCATCAGCAGCCTCGCCTGTCCTCCCAGGTAATGAAGACCCTCCTGTAGACGAGGAAGAAGATGCAGACTGCAACACATCTCCCATTTCTCCATCAAGGGTTTCTGAACCAGCTGGTCCCACTCTGGTAGGAGTCTGGGACTGCGCTGTGGACCCTCCACCACCAGCCACTTCACTTGCCCCTTCTCCTGCAGCAGGAAGGACCCCAGTGCCAGCACCCAGGGAGGGCTGAAGACCTTCAGCAGCACTGCCTGCTCCTTCAAGTGCACCCAGGCTGGATGAATCGGAAACAGAGGATGCTGCGATATCACCACTGGGAGAGGCTGAACCAGATGAGGAACCTGCACCAGGCAGTTCACCCTGCTGAGGGCTGACAGCTGAAGGACCTGTCTCTAAGTTGGGACTTTCGCTCTCTGGGTTTCCTGCCTGTGCCACATCCCCTGCACTCTCAGCCCCCTGCACCAGACCAAGCCCTGGGCCAGTTCCACCATCCAGAGAGGCCGGGGACAGAGTGTCCAGGCCAGGGGCTGCAGATGAGATGGGTCCTGCTTCATCACCCCTTGACACAGAAGGTGCTGCCACCACACCACTGGGAGAGGCAATACCGGATGGGGAACCAGCGCCGGGCAGTTCATCCATCCCAGCTGCTATTCCATCCCCTGCAGCAGAGCTCAGAGATGGCTCAGACTCAATCCCACTGCCTGCTCCTTCCAGTGCTGGCTCTGCCGAGCTGGCTCCTTGCCCTTCTGCTGCTGGCAGCCCCACAGTTGTGCCAAGCTGGTCCCCAAGGCCAGGTGACGGGGGTCCTGCTGGTCCATGAACTGCTGAGCTGGGGGTATCCCATGCCGAAGTCGAGTCGGTGTCCGGCCCTTGGGCTCCAGGGAGACCTGCTCCCGTGGGAGCACCAGCTGCTGTCCCCCATGGCTGTGACCCTCCAAAGGATGGAGACCCAGGTGCTCCCTGGGCAGCACTGAGGTCGGGGCTCACTGGTGTCTCTGCCTCAGACACGGGGCCAGCCACAGACCCAGGGGGTGGGAAAACAGCCCCAGGAGCACGGGCAGATTCACCGGGCAGGTCCCCTGGTCCTTCAGCTCCCGAGAGATCAGGCTCCGTTCCAGCACTGCTGGGAGGTGCAGGACCGGGCGAGGACACTTGTCCCAGTGCTGGGGCTCCTCCTGCTTCCATTTCATCCCCAAGTGCTGATGGAGGGGACAGTTCAGCATTTGCCAAGTCTTCTCTTCCTCCAGTCAGCAGCTCCCCATTATCAGCAGGAGATGCTGAGGGCTGAAGGGCTGGAGGACTCATGTCACTTTGGGTGTCTTCATAGGCACTGGCATCCCCTGGACCTCCTGCCTGTGCCATGTCCCCTACTCCCTCAGCTCCCTGACCCTGGATCCCAGCAGTGGGCCATGCCAGTCCATCAGGTACAAAAGGAGCTGGGCTGGGGGCATCTGAATCTGAACTCAAGCCACTGCCAAGTCCATCGGCTTCCTGAGGAGCTCCAGCTGGCATCCCTGCTGGCTGTGAGTCACCAAGAGATGGAGACACGGGTGCTTCTGGGCCAGTAGCGAGGTCAGGACTTGCTGGTGTCTCTGCTTCACCATCAGCTTCAGGCAGGGTGCTGGCTCCAGCCTCTGGGGCTGGGTAAGCAGCCCCGGGAGCACTGGAGGTGTCTGTGGGGGATGTCAGAGCATCAGGAAGCAGCAGTGGCTGTTCTCCAGTGGGGGTCTGCCATGGGGCAGGCTGGAGGGACGGACTGGCCAGATCTACAGCTCCCACATCCCCCGCGGGCAGCGCAGTGGCTGGCACTGGGAGATTCGTGTCACTCTGTGCATCTGTGGGAACGCCTGGGGCCAGCAGTGAGGTGGCAGTGTCCTCTGTTTCCTCAGGTGCCACTGGTGCCCCGCTGGCTGTAGGTGACAAGGCTGAACCAGAAGACTCTGATGACACCCCGGGAACTCCCTGCCCATCCCCATCCCCACCATTGGATGGTGTCAGTGACGTGTCTGGGCTCAGTGCCTGGCCCGGGAGGAGAGAGGACTTCCCAGGGTTTTCCACTGTTCCTGACATCACTGGGCTCTCTGGAGGTAGGTGGGATGGGCTGGCTGTGCTGAATTCACCATTTATTGCATCTCCTGCATCCTCAGACTCTGAAGCCAAGGGACTTTCCTCACCAGCTGGGGCCATTTCTCCTGCTGGCTCTGGGTTAATGCCCTCAACCCCACCCACTGCTCCATCCTGCTGGGTTGGAAGCAGCTCCCCGGCATCGGGACTGGGGCCTGAGGAGTTGGCACTGGCTTCACTTTGAATAGCTTCAGGCAGGATTATGCCTTCCTCGACTGCTCCCTTGGCTGTGGTCAGCCCTTGGCTCAGCAGCACAGTGACACCAGCAGTTGGCTCTGGCACCCAGGTGACTGCCAGTGGAGAGGTGGTGTAGAGGGATGTAGTGCCAGTACTGAGGTCTGTGTCTTCTCTGTTTGCAAGGATGTCCTCCTTCACATCCTCAAGGACAGGGGTGGTCCCAAGAGGGACATCAGGAGGGACCTCTAGCTCATCATACCCTGCTTCTGGGGTGACAGCAGGGTGCTGTGCGGTGATGGCAGCAGCAGTCGTGGCTGTATTGGGAGCAGCTGAGCTTCCCTCAGTACTCTGAGTCGTGTTAGGAGGCTTCACCAAAGCTGGCACTGTAGAGCTGTATTCACTCGTCGCCACCACTGGGTCTGCCTCAGTCCAGGGAGGGAAGGTGTCAGCTTCAGCTGCTGTGGTGCTCACCTCTGTACTGAGGGTAGTACGGGGCCACTCGTCCTCTGATGTGATGGGAAAAGCTGTCCCCACAGTAAAGGACCCATCGGTAGTGACAGGGACAGCAGCAACAGCCCCAAGCCCTGCAGAGAAGCACAAAGTGGACTGTCATGGTGGGAGCCAGAGCTGGCAGCCTGCCTGGCTCAGACACCTCTCCGTGAGAACCACGAAGCTCCCACCACTTCTTAAACCTCTTCTGCCTCCTCCCTGATCTAAAAGCCAAGGAGTGCAGCCTGGGCTGCCTTAGGCATAGCACTGCACAGCACCTCTTGCATCCCCAGCATCAGCAGCCAAGACAGGACACAACTCACCGCAGGTCAGAGAGAGACACTGGTGCAAGCATGGAGGCAAAAGCAGCTGCTGGAACCCAGTCCAGTCATGCTGGGGATGGTACTGGGATGCCCAGCCACTGGGTAGAACTGGAGCCCAGTAAGTCTAGTTCATAGCCCTGGGGATGTCTGTGGAGCTCTGCCACCCCAGGACAACCCTCAGCCCTCTTTCCATCGCTGCAGGGACAGCTCTGAGCACAGTCGCTTCTGCAGAGCTTGGGGGGGTTTTGTGTTTTTTCACCTTTCAGGTGTCTGAGGGACATTTAAATAACTTTACCCAAAGCCCTTTGTCAAATAGGAAAGGCAAGGCTTAGCGAAACCTTCCCTGACTGCAGATGCCTCCTGATCTGCTGCACTTAAAGCAGGTTCAATAAAACTCTCCTGGGCTGGGTGCCTGCCTGCTGTTGCCTCCATCCCTCTTGCCTCCAGCTGAGTGAAGGCACCAGGGGTTCCCTGCCCATGGAGGGAATATTTGCGAGCTTCCAGGACCAAGCCCTGCTTACAGCTCTCTCTTCCTGCTGCCAAAATCCTAACCCACATCCAGGAGCTCTGCTGAAAGGAGGAGACACCTGCCCACATCCCAGACGTGTCTCCCAGAACCTACTGGCACCCATGGGTGACGTTTCACACGGTCTTATTTTTAGGACAGGGACACAGGCTCTGGGGAGACCGAGCTGCCGCCGTTGGCTCCGTGAGGAGCCGGGTGGATCTGCTGACGCTTGGCTTTAGGGAGCTTCAATTAGGGGAGACGAAGGGCACCCTGATGGCAAGATCCAGCAGGGCTTTGCCGCAGCATGACAGCCCCAGCCTGTTCCCAATCCCGGTGCTCCTGTTCGTCAGGTTCCCCCTGACAGGCAGCCAGATCTCCCTGCAGCAGAGGTGCCTCCAACCTCACCGCCGGCTCAGCTCGTTAGCTCCCAGATAGCTTGTGCAGGATCATTAAGGAATATTAGCTCCTGTGCCAGACCACTCCTCGAGGGGCCCATCCTCTGCTAGACCCACGCTCCCTTTCCTGGCAGGCTGCTTCAGTGTCATCTTCCCGGGCTGGAATAAGCTACTTTGTACCAGCCCTCTCAGCCAAAGGAGCTCAGCAGCTTCCGTCCCCATCTCAGGGAAAACGAAGTACATCAGTCAAGTCCCCCCAGTTTAGTTTGGCCCGCTCCACCCCGGTAAATCCCTGTTTTATCTTAATTCTTCAATGTGGAAACACCATCTACCCCACATGCCCGTTCATGGGAAGTTTGTGCAAGAGGGGCCCCAGCATGGAGCACCAGCATTTGCTCTTCCCTGAGATGTGGGAGGGATGGGAGCATCCCTGGGTCCCGCTCTGCCAGCTGGCTTCCCTTGGCTCCCTTGCTGGAGGGGTACACAGCTGCCTGCAGGCTTCCGGGCTGGGCTCTCATCTCTCCCACGGCTCCACGCCTGCAACCAGCCCCTCGGGGTGATGCCTGCCCTGTAAAACGCTTTTCCAGCTCATCGGCTGCAATGCATTGCAAGGACCGGTCGTAAGAGGAGTTTCCAGTACAGCCGGGAGTGAAAAGCATCTCACAGTGTACCTGCCGACAGAGCTCGGGTAGCACGTGGGCTAGCAGAAAAATATAGGACATACCATGCAGAATCCATGCGCAGCATCCCAGGAAGGTGGAGAGCGTCCATCCTCTGGTCCCCATGCTCAGGCCTCCACACAGGCAGAGCACCTGGAAGCTCAAAGGGAGGAGAGAGCAGCAAGGAGCAGCTCTCTCTGTCCCTCCCTGCCTGCCTCTCCTGCAGAGCTGGAGTCCCACAGGTGCTCCTGCTCCTGCTCCCTCCTATTTATAGGGATGGCAGAAGGAGGCAGGTTGCCGACGTCCTCTCCCGCCCCCGGTCCCTTCCCTCCAATGTCCCTGTCACCCTTCCCTTCCGGTCGAGCCCTCCCCTTCCCAAGAGCAGGATGCCCTGTTCAGCTGGGGCATGGGCTGGGGTGTACCCAAAGCCCACCCTGCAGGGACCCACGTCTAGCCCAGGGACCTGGGCTCAGCCTGGTGCAGCTCCCTGGGCTGCCAGCACCAGAAGGTGAAGCTGAGCCCAGAGCAGCGTGTGGCACTGCCAACAGCGGCATGGCAGCCACCCCACAGACCCCACAGGACCTGCTCCCCACGGCAGCTACCCCACAGACCCCACAGGACCTGTTCCCCACGGCAGTCACCCCACAGACCCCACAGGACCTGCTCCACATGCAGGGTGTGGGGCCACAGAGCAGTGTGTGGAGGTGACAGGGCAATGCCAGCTGGTGTCACCATGCCTGTGAGGACACCATGGACACTAAAACCACCAGCTGAGCCATGTCTCAGCCCAGAGGAAGGCAGGACACAAGTCTCCACTTGGCTCCTCAGGAGCAGAGGCAGGTTATAAAGCAGGGAAAAGTATGGCTGGGGACAGGTCCTGGGGTGTCAGCTGAGCACCCCCAGGGCTCAGCTGCAACTGGAAGTGCTGGGAATCCCTCTTCAGAGCCCCAGCACACCCCTGTGAGGTTTGAAACCTGCACCTCAGTCTGGGCACAGCAGTGCTGGGGTGCTGGGAGGGGGTAAATGGTCCAGGGAAGCTTCTCTGCAAGGTTGGACCAGCATCCCCAGAGGCTGGAGCAGGAAAAGGCACAGACCCAGACCCCCTTCCCTGCTGTGGGGATCCCCTGGGTCACTTCACCCCTATGTCTCGCCCCCCTCCTCCACCTGGAGCGGCAATTCTTGCACGCCCCCTTGAAAACTGCTGCGAGCTCCCCTGTGAACAGCATTATGCAAACTCCCACCACTACATGGTCTTGTAGTCAATTAAACACTTCTTAACCAGAAATGCCCCCAGGCAAGTCCCACAAAGTGTTATGAGGGGTGTTAGGCAGCACACAGTGTCCCTCTGGAGTCACAGGCAGCACATCAAGTGACAGCCCGACCCACCACCAGGGCAGCGCGGATGGGGAAGTGCCGGGGGAGGCCCAGTCACGGCTGATCACACACATCCTGTAAAACCCACACATTACCCCCGGCAGTGGGAACAGGGCACAGACAATAAACCAGGGGGAGCTCACCTGGAACTAAACACCCGCCCACCAAAAATGCCACTGTGGGTGTAAAGCTGCGGGGGGACAGTGCATTGGGGTCTTGCAACCAGCACTGCAGATCATGGGGTGACTGACCCATCAGTGACCACCTGAGCAGTGACCACACCAGGGCTGATGTAGGATTTGAGAGATGTAAACCTGCCGTGGGAGAGTTGTTCCTGCCTGTGCTGACGGTGCTGTATCACTTTGGAAAGCAACCCCAACAGGGAATACATGCTGACGCTGGAGAGAGTTGCTCCAGATGGTGTTTGAGGTGCAAAATGTGGTGGGAACCACAGGGATTGTTGCAAACATGCTTCTCAGCATAGAGGAAAACAACTCAGCTGAAGCAAACTGGCCCCAGCCTGCCTGCAAGCTCCTGTCCGTGCTCCACAGGGGCCAGCACTGTCTGGAGACCCTTGTGCCTGCAACTCCTGCCCGTGCTGTTCCCCAGAAATGCCCATCTCCCAGCAGAGTCACGGGGCTGACAAACCAAACTCATCCCTTTGCTCAGGCGTTGGCACACCCTCCCAAGAAAGCCCACAGCCACCAAGGGATGCCTCACCTTGAGGACAGTACCCTGTTACCACTCTGGGAAGGGGCTTTTTACTCATCTTTTTGCTACGTCTGAAACCAAGGTCCTGGCAAAGCACTGGTTCCTGTAAAAGTCATTAATCTGCTGTTACCAAAGACCAAAGCACCATGTGGGCACTGGAGCCCTTCAGGAGCCTGTAGCTAGGTGGCAATTCCATGAATCCCAGCACTCAGGGGCTCTGCACCATCCAGCATGGCAGAGCATGGCCCAGCACAGTGCTTTATCAGCTTTCCTGGAATTAATGAGCTGGTTGTTCCAGTCCTGTGGAGAACACAGCATCTCCTACTGGCTCCCCTCCAGCCTCCTGGCAAGGGCATTTGGAGAGGGCTCAGGAGTGGCAATGGGGGAAGCCAGGTTATCCATCAACCCCACAGGTTCTGGATGACTTGCCATGCTGGGTGTGTTGCAACACCTTCCTGCCAAAGAGTGGGAGCTGGGCTATAGCCAGCAGCAGGGGTGAAGGGAAGGGGGACACTGAAGGGACATCTGAGTCACAAGGGAGTTGAGACACACCTCATGATGCTGCCAGGTCCTCCGAAGGTGACAGTCATGTTGGGCACGAGATTTGTTCCTTTGGACAATGCTGAGAGATTGGAGTGTATTACAGCAAAGAGGCTGAGAGCTGTTTTGTCCTTTTTGTGGACTGGGAAAGCAGCAGGACTTGGGTCCAACCTCCCGAGCCCCTCTGGTCAGGGGTCTGTGGCAGGCAAGCAGCCGTGGGGTGAAGGTGGCACCTCAAGGACAGCAGGCACGGAGTATGGGCAGTGTCGGGGGCTTGTCAGAGCTCTGTGCCACCACTGCCTGGGCAGTGACACCACTCCCACGGGAGCCACATCCCTTCACTGTGCCCCTCTTCTCCCTCCCAGGCTGGGGGGCAGAGGGGACCAGAGCATCTCCTCCCCCAACAGCCCCCCAACCACGATAACAGTGGAAGGCGGCTGTGCCAGCAGAGAACAGTGAGTACCCTGGTCACCTTTTCATCCCAGCACTTCAGGACCTTTTCCTCCCTTTGTGACGCAGTTTGGCTCCATTACCCCGGCCTTGGCACCCGGCCATGTCCCGGGGTCTGAAGTTATGGATTCAACAGCCGGAGAAAACAGCCCAGTGGGACGCGACGTGGGAGGACTCTTGGCCCAGCTCCAAGGCGTAGGCAGACCACAAGGATTTCTTTCCCAGCACCCCACCAGGCAGCCAGCACAGGGACCCCTTCCAACAGGCTTTGCCCTGCTCCCCAGCTCCTTGCCCAGATGCTAAGGGACCTCTCTCAGTCTCAGTGGGTCCAACAAGCCCACAAAAGCCAAGCAGCTTCCAAAAAGCAAAGGGGCCACCCTGCAATGCAAGGGGCACCCCAAATGGGAGCATCCTGACAGGCTGCCTGGGCACAGCCTCCAGCTCCAGCCCAGCCTCTCCCAGGCCCTGCGAACTGGCAGGCAGCTGGGTGATCCCACAGTGTCTCTCCCCATCCTGTCCAGCTGCTGGCTCCTTCCCAGCCGGCTGACAATCCAGGCAGCCTGAGAGAAGTCCCCAGGTTAGGAATCCCACAGCCCCACACACCCTCTCCCAGCCCTGCCTGTGCCAGGGCAGTGAGGGCTGCCAGTGAGAAGCAGGGATCAGCCAAAAACAACCCCTGACACGCAACAAGGCTATTTTGCTAATTATTTCAGTTTTCAATCTCCAGGCGAGGTGGCTTGCTTAGGCTAATAATTGCTTCAGTTGGATTTTATCTGGCCAATTAATCAGTTAATAAATGACTTTGCTGCAGGGGGACAGATGTTACAGCCGTCTCCTCAGTTGGAGACTGGAAAAAACAGGGAAAGAGCACAGCCCACGGGATTTCCACGGCCCCACGGTGCAGAGTGCTGCCCCTGCAGCTGTGGGGTGTCATGGGGCAGAGAGCTCCAAAGCAGAGACCCCCAGTCCGCCGGGGTGCCGAGCCATCCTTGGGAATGTCTGCAGCAGCCCCTGGTGGGAGGGGACAGCCCTGAGCCCGTCTCTCCACGCAAAGCTCTTGGGACTCGGTTTTCCTCACCTCCAATAGATGGCAAAGCTGAGAGTTGGGAAAGCCAACTTGGAAAATAAAGAATTCATCACATCAACACAGAAAACATGGAATTTCTATTTACTGCCTGGCATGGGTGTTCTCCTCTGTCAGCAGTACCACAGGTGAGCCTTGGGCACTGCAGTACTGGGGGCTTCAGGTCTCCTTCCTCTCATTCCTCTGTCCCCAGGGTGGCTTTGATGGCTGAGCCAGCTCAGTCCCAGATGTAAAAGCCCAGTCCCACGGGGTCCCCTTCTCCCAGCCCCCCAGTAGAGCTGGAGGGGGTCCCACCACAGGAACCAGGTCTGGAGCAGGGTGGTGGGAGGGCTCAGGCTCTACAGACAGGCTGTGGGAAGGGGCAGGAGGGGCACCAGGGGTCCTCTGGGGGTACGGAGTGAAGGATGGGAAGCCCCAGGTTCAAGAGGAACTGTATGGGATTCCCTGCACCATGGAGTGAGGAGCTGGGAGCAGGTGGCTTGGCAGTCCAGGTGGGAGCAGGCTGGGCGAGGGGCAGTGGTCAGGTCCTCCTCTTCCCTCGCCACGCCAGTGACAGGCCGGCACACGGGAATGCTGTCTGCAGATCCTCGCGGAGCTGGGGGGAAAGAACAGCCATCAAACTGTGCCAGAGGGGGTTTCCTACCCCCTGTCCCCACCTAGAAAGGGGCCTGATCCTGGACCACAGCAGCCAAAGGAGGGTCTCTCCTTCATCTGAAAGGGCTCTGCATGATATTCAACGAAAGATGCAGCCATTCCCCTCCCACTGGCTGCCTGACCCCCTCCCTGACTGAGTGAACCACAGCTGGCAGATGCAGAGTGGGATCTCCTCCTGCACACCTCACCTTGGACAACACCAGCTCCTGCACCGTGGTGTTCCCCAGGTCCAGGGGGGTGGTCAGCCGCAGCGACAGAAAGAGGTGAGACGCATCTAGGGATTAAAAATAGGGCTCTGGTTATTGCCCTTTTGAACCCTGGGCTGTGCCAGAGAACCTGGGTGTCTCTCCCCAGGGTTGCTGGCACAGACATGGGACCTCCTCCCAGGTTAATTGTGTCATGGACACACTGCACAGTCAGGAGAACAAGCCTCCCACTGTACAGGAAACCACATGCACCCCAAAGCATCAATACCTCCACTCTGAGAGCACAGCAAGAGCAGTGGGGCTCCAGGACCCCCTGCACTGGCCCCGAGCACTGATGCTGGGGGTGGTGATGGCCACAGGCACTGCACTTACTGGTGTTGGACGAGCCAGAGGGGCAGACTGGCGGTGGCGTTGGCAGGTCTGTAGGCGTGCTGAGGGTAGTAGCCTCTGAGGTCTGGGTTGAGTTGGTGGCAGGGGAAGAGGGCTCAGTGCCTGGGCAGAGCAATGCTAGGTTAGTGCTGTCTGCAGAGGTACAGGGTGCTCCTGCAGCTGGAGACAGGCCAAGCCTAAGTGAAGCTGCCTATGTGAGGCCACCCACGTACATGCCCAGGATTCCCATGGGGATTTGTCATCTTGACCATGTCCCTGCCTTCCAGGTGCCCCCCGGCTGAACCCGCCCATGGCTGCACTGGGGGTCCCAAATACTGTCAGGGTACCTGGAGTTGACTCCATAGTTGAGGGGAAAATGTCAGGGGTGGTGCTGTCTGTGTAGCTTGGGGAGGGGGTGTTCACGGGGTCTGACGTGCTGGTAACAGGGCTGGCTGTGGTGTCTGCCGGGGTTGCCAAGGACTCGGTTGAACCATCTGTAGTTCTGGCGGGAGGTGAGGTGTTGCCAGTCTCTGCGGATGTGCTGGACTCCTCTGGGGTAGAGGCTTCTGTTTCAGGGCTGGAGGAAAGGAGGGTGGCTGCAGTGGTGGAGTCAGTGGTAGGCAGCAGTGTTGAGCTCTCCATAGGTGTTGAGGAGGTAGAGAGAGCTGGGGACACAGTTGCTGTCACACCCATGGCAGTGGTCTCTGCAAAGAGTTGGGACAATGAGATGCACACGGGCTGGTGGTGAGAGGCTGAGCCCATGGCTACACTGGGGATGGTGCAGCATCACCACCACAGTGAGCTCCCCAAGCAACTCAGAGCTGCACATCAGCCATGGAGCGCTGGGAGAGGGAGTTCACTGTCCTGCATGGATCAAACACACTGATCCCTTCAATGGATATCAGCAATGTAGACCATGTAAATCCCCAGCCTGACAAAGCAGGAACAAACCACGGCCACCACTGGTTTCAGGGCAGAAACTCCTCTAGGCGCCAGTCCTAAGACCCATTCCACCATCTTCACCTATCCCTGGAGGAAGTCAGACAAACCCGTCTGACAGGAAGAGCCAAGCAGGAACTGGTGACTGTGAGACGGTCTGGAAACGCAGCAGCAGCAGTTTAAACAAACCCTCTATCCTGCAGATAGTCAGGAACTGATAGCAGTGGGTGTAAATAATGGCAACGGGGGAAGCAGCCCCACAAAGGAACAAATCCCAGCTTGTGGCTCAGGATGACCCGTTAGAGACGTGCTGTGACCCACAAAAGCTCTGGGGGGAGGGGGTGGGACACGGGAGTGCCATCCTCTCTTCCACTACGGACTCTGTACCGGAGCAGTGTGCTGTCCCCAGAGAAGCCCAGGGATCTGTAACCCTCTCCAAAGGATGGGCAGCACAGCCTGGCTGCCTGGGCCTTTGTCAAGGGGTGTCTGTGAGGTGGCAGCTTGGGGACGCCAGACTGGATTCCCCAGTGATACCAGCACGAATCCAGTGAGTCTGGGGCTCTGCTCGCATGAGGGTGGGAAACCGAACCACAAGCTGCCACCTGCTTTCAGCCAACCCAGCCAGAAACTTCCAAAGGCCCTGGCAGCCATGCCCTCCCTGCACACAGCAGATGGTTAAATAAAAATTTGGAGAAGGGCAAAGGTCTGACCCCAGCCCTTGCCAGGTGAGAGTCTGCACAGAAGGGCCTCATGCTCACAAAAGGAGAAGCAGCAAGTCCACCTCTGCTTCCCCTTTAAGAAGGAGGAAACAGCCCCCACAGCATTCCACCCCCCTGCACCTCACAGGTGCCACCCCTCCACCCTGGGGAATGATGCTCCCCACTCACCACCCACCCTGTGGAGAGCATCGCATCCCGTTCAGCCCTTACCCAGAGCCAGGTGCAGCACGGCGAGGCAGGTGAGGCTCAGCAGCAGCAGCAGCAGCAGCAGGGGCCAGGGCAGGGGCAGGGACAGCCCTCCTCTCTGCCCAGCCATGTCCGGGTGAGCAGGAGCTGACAAACCCCCGCAGGCACCGCTCTGAGTGCTCCCCACAGCCTCAGCACTGCACTTTCCAGGTCTCCTTCACCCAGCAGAGGAGGAGCATCCAGGTGGGTCCTTCTACCCTCCAGGTGCTGGCACCTGACACGGACACTCCCAGGGACTGGTGGGATGCCCAGCAGACATCAACTGTACGGCTGGACCCAGAACAGCCACAAAAAGTGGGCAGGGCACACCAGCAAGGCCACCACTACCACAGACCTGGCTCCTGTGGCCGTCCTTTGCCTGCTGAGGGGAGGGTGACAACGGAAAAAAGCCCAGGGATGAGCCAGGCTGCCTGGAACCCCGCACTTCGCCGCAGGGGTGATGTTTGGTGGTGGCTCCCAGCACTAACGCCCTCAGGAGACAACGGCCAGCTCTGTCTGAGCGCGAGGAACTGGCCAAGAGAACAGGCAGCGCTCAGGAAGGGCGTGCTCCAGGCTGAGGGCTTGTCCCCTGGGCTGTCTTTACAGGCATCACTTCCTCGTGTCACAGCGTATCACGGCCGAAGTGTACTGCTGACAGCCGGGGCTGCTTCCTTCTTCTCAGGGTCAGGGACAAGAGCACTCGGAGATGCCTGCAGGCACCGGGCCAGATAGTGGCATTCCACAGGCAGGCAGGCATGCTAGAGGATTGTCAGGGCACAGCCACCCTGCTGCTGAGCAGCTACCTGGGGGCACTGCCAGGGCACAGGCACACAGAGGCCATCACCAGGGTACCGGCACTCTGATGAGGCGCTCTCACACCGTAGGCACCGGGCCAGGGTGCAGGTACTCTGTGAGGATCCAGCAGCTCTGCNCCGGGCCAGATAGTGGCATTCCACAGGCAGGCAGGCATGCTAGAGGATTGTCAGGGCACAGCCACCCTGCTGCTGAGCAGCTACCTGGGGGCACTGCCAGGGCACAGGCACACAGAGGCCATCACCAGGGTACCGGCACTCTGATGAGGCGCTCTCACACCGTAGGCACCGGGCCAGGGTGCAGGTACTCTGTGAGGATCCAGCAGCTCTGCTGGGGTACAGGGACACCAGGAACACGTGCATGGCCGGGGGTACTGGGGCAGGGCACAGTCTCCCTATCCTGGTACATCTGCAGTCCCAGGATAAAGGCTCCTGCAACAGGCACCAGGATACAGCCACACTGATGGGACACAGGTGCCCAGTAAGCAGCACTGCCAGGGGACAGCTGCCTGGGGGGACTGCTGGGGTACAGTCACACTCCTTGGGGTACAGGGTACATAGAGTCTCACTGCCGGGGGTGTGTACGTACAGGCTCAGTGCCGGGGGCACGGCCACAGTACAGCCACACCACGGCACAGCCACACAGCAGTACTGTCACACCACAGCACAGGTCCCCAGCCTGGGACCCACCCACTGGCCTGCAGAGCCTGGAGACCAGGTGGCCCCTGGGGGAAGAAGCCAAGTGCCTGCCTGAGCAAGATGGGAGATCCTGTGGGGATTTACCACCCTGATCCTGCTCTCTGGTTGCCCTGTAGTTGCACTCACCTGCAGTGTCACTGAGGGTCTCTGGTTCTGTTGGGGTGGAGGTACCAAGGGTGGTCCTGGGCGTGGTCTCAACTGGCTGGCTGGGGACAGGGGTGCTCTCAGAGGCCTCTGTGATAGTAACGAGGGAGGCCATGGTGTCTGATGGGGTCGTCAAGGGCCCACCTGAAGGGTCTGTCACTGCTGGGGTGGCAGCAGAAGAGGTGGTGCTGGTCCCTGGGGGTGTGCTGCCAAGCAGCGTGGTCATGGCTGGCCTTTGGTGGGCACTGGTGCTAAGCGTGGTGCCCACCCCGGCAGAGGAGAGAAGAGTAGAGGTGGGGGTAGGCAGCATGCTCATTTCAACCCCAAAGGAGCTGACAGCCAGGGCTGTGCTGGTTCCCACAGACGTGAAAGTGGTAGTCTTGTCCCAGCTGGGTGTCATAGCCATGGAGGTTGGAGTTGGCATGCTAGTGGTGGTGGGTCCCAGCCCTGCTGGGGTACTGCTGGTGCTGATGGGTCCCAGCCCTGCTGGGGTGGTGCTGGTGGTGGTGGGTTCCAGCCCTGCTGGAGTGGTGCTGGTGCTGGTGGGTTCCAGCTCTGCTGGGGTGGTGCTGGTGGGTCCCAGCCGTGCTGGGGTACTGCTGCTGGTGGTGGTGGGTCCCAGCCCTGCTGGGGTGGTGCTGGTGGTGGTGGTGGGTCCCAGCCCTGCTGGGGTGGTGCTGCTGGTGGTGGTGGGTCCCAGCCGTGCTGGAGTGGTGCTGGTGGTGGGTCCCAGCCGTGCTGGAGTGGTGCTGGTGCTGGTGGTGGTGGGTTCCAGC
>VZTG01006537.1:279346-314739 GCA_013397845.1 Melanocharis versteri
GGGTCCCAGTGCTGCTGGGGTGGTGCTGGTGGTGGTGGGTTCCAGCAGTGCTGGAGTAGTGCTGGTGGTGGTGGGTTCCAGCAGTGCTAGGGTAGTGCTGGTGGTGGTGGTGGGTCCCAGCCGTGCTGGGGTACTGCTGGTGGTGGTGGGTCCCAGCCCTGCTAGAGTGATGCTGGTGGTGGTGGGTCCCAGCCCAGGTGACACGGGAGTGCTGTGAGCTGTGCTGCCTCTCGCCTGTGGTGTGGTGATGTTGGAGGCTGCCGGGCTGCTCCTCTGAGCTGTAGAAGCACTGGGTGTGAAGGCGTCCGTTGGCATCTCTGGGGTGGAAGTTGCAGGATGGGAGGGAGGCAAGGTGGCTGCAGGGCTTGAGTAGGTGCTGGACAGCAGTGCCATGGTCTCTGTGGGTGTCAAGGAGGTTGGGAGGGTCAGGGAGGCAGGGATTGTCATGTCTTTGACAGTGGTCCCTGCAAAGAGGTGGGAGACAGCATACAAGGGCTGGCAGTGAAAGCCTGGGACCACAGCTGTGCTGAGGATGGTGCAATATTACCGCTGCCATGAACTGCCCAAGCCTTGCATCAGCCATGGAGCATCAGGAGTGGGGATTCCCTGTCCTGCATGGATCAATCACGTGGATGCCCTGAACAGCAACATGACAATCAGCCAGGCAGACCACGTAAATCCCCAGCCTGACAAAGCAGGAACAAACCACGGCCACCACTGGTTTCAGGGCAGAAACTCCTCTAGGCGCCAGTCCTAAGACCCATTCCACCATCTTCACCTATCCCTGGAGGAAGTCAGACAAACCCGTCTGACAGGAAGAGCCAAGCAGGAACTGGTGACCGTGAGACGGTCTGGAAACGCAGCAGCAGCAGTTTAAACAAACCCTCTATCCTGCAGATAGTCAGGAACTGATAGCAGTGGGTGTAAATAATGGCAACGGGGGAAGCAGCCCCACAAAGGAACAAATCCCAGCTTGTGGCTCAGGATGACCCGTTAGAGACGTGCTGTGACCCACAAAAGCTCTGGGTGGGGGTTGAGGGGTGCAGCGGGAGGGGACCTACAGCTGTAGTTCAAGGCTCTCAGGAGGTACAAACCCCAGGTTTATTCCCTGTGCTCAACTCAACACTGCTCTTACTTTGCATCAAGGGCAAATGTTGGGATGGCATTTGAAGTTTCCCAGGCCTAGTATATCCCAGTGAGGTTGCCATCTGGGCAGGGCTATTTGGTGCTACTGGGTAGGTTGTAGCAAAGGCAAGGAGCCAAGCAAGGACCAAGGCCCAGCAAGGGACTCCAGCTGGGCCTAAAGGTCTTCTCTCCCTAGATGGAGACCCGCATCAGAGGCAAAAGAAATAGAGCTTGTTGCTTGTGTTCTATAAAGCACTGTCCTGTTTGCTCACTAGGACAGGGCTGAGATGCTGGAGAGCAAACAGCACCCAAAGTGTTTCACCTGTGTGGGTGAAGCCACCCCCCAGGGCCACCCACCACCCTGGAGAACGATGCTCCTCACTCACCCCCCACCCCATGCATAGCTCCACATACCGCTCAGCCCTTACCCAGCGGGAGATCCAGCACAGCAAGGCTCAGCAGCAGCAGGGGCAGCCCTCCCGTGCCCCCAGTCATGTCCAAAACCAGCACCCCAACGCCTTGCAAGGTGAGGGACCTGAGGACACAAGGCATGGGGAAGGCGCCAACGGGGAACTACGCTGCCGAGTGATGGCTGAAGGCAGTTGGAGCTGCTTCCTTGTTCCCCGGGGCAGGGAAGGGAGGCACCAACGGGCACGAACCCCCCTCCTCCCGGGGCAGGTGCAGCGCCTGGGGCGCGCCGGGGACATCGGGGCAGCACCTGCGCCCGTGTGCGGGGGGCGGTCCCGGGCGCGGAGCCGCGCCCCTCGGCACACGGCCACGCCCGCGGACACGCCCTTCGAGCACGCCCACGGCTTGTGTAACGCTCGGGGCCGCGTGGCTGCCAGGTAGGGACCGGGATCGGGATCGGGATCGGGACCCCGACCCCAGGTGTCGGGACCAGGAGCGGATCGGGCCGGAGACCGGAACACCGTTATTCCCCGGTTCCCGAGGGCCCGGATGGGCAGGGGACCAGCATCCCCCGGCGTGGGGGGGGCGGACCGGGGCCCGGGATTCGCAAGGAAGCGCGGGAGCTCAGTACGGCCTCTTTTCCTCTCGCAGCGGCCGCACGCAAGCACGCTGCTGCGGGCGGTGCTGAGGATGCGGCGGGGACGGGGCAAGCGAAAGGCCGAGGTCGCGGAGGTGCCGCGCGTGTCTCGGAGGAGGACGGAGGAAGAGGAGGCGATACAGGAGGCCCGTCGGAGGGCGGCCCCGTCCGTTCGAGAGTTCAAGTACAACAAAAAGCGGGTTCGCCTTGTCTCGCAGGGCTCGGACCTGAAGGATGATGCTCGCTGCATCCTTTACTGGATGTGCCGGGATCAGCGAGTGCAAGGTGCGAGCCAGCTGGTGGAAGGGGGTCTCGTGGGTGGTAAAAGCGCTGATCCCCTCCTTCGGTAACTTTGATGCTGGCCCCACTCTATACAGGGAGGTCTGGGGGGAAACTTCCTGTGAAACCCCATCCCCATCCCGTCAGTGAAGCATCCTCCTGACGCCGCCCTGTGTACTTTCCCCCCAGATAACTGGGCTTTCCTCTACGCCCAGCGCCTGGCCCTCAAACAAGAGCTGCCTCTGCACGTCTGCTTCTGCCTGGTGCCCAAATTCCTGGAGGCCACCATCCGCCACTACAGGTTCATGCTGAGGGGCCTGCAGGAAGTAGCAGAGGTACAGCCGGGGCATGTCCGTGCTGGGCGGGACGGGGCTCCTGGGGAAGGGGCGAGGCAGATCCATCCCTTCAGCAGATGGTGGTGGGGTGGGGTCTGCAGAGCCATGAACTGTCCCAGAGCCATTTCCCTGTCACTGCAGGAGTGTGCACAGCTGAACATCTCCTTCCACTTGCTGCTGGGCTATGCCAAGGATGTGCTGCCGACGTTTGTGGAGGAACACGGCGTGGGTGGGCTGGTGACAGACTTCAGTCCCCTCCGCCTCCCCCAGCAGTGGGTAGAGGACGTCAAAGAACGGTTGCCGGAGGATGTGCCATTTGCACAGGTGGGTACCAGCACTCTGGGGTTGGAAAACTGACTGGTGAGATGTGGCACAAACTTGTCTCCTGTGTCTTGAACACTGGAGTGACTTGAGCAGAGAGCATGCAGCTGATGTTGTCAGGATTGTTTGCTTCTCACACCCTTCTCTGTGGCTTTGCTTCCCAGGTTGATGCCCACAACATCGTGCCCTGCTGGGTCGCCTCCCCCAAGCAGGAATACAGTGCCAGGACCATCCGGGGCAAGATCCACGCTCAGCTCCCCGAGTTCCTCACCGAGTTCCCCCCTGTTGTTTGTCACCCACATCCACCCTCCTGCCCAGCAGAGGTACCGGAAGGAGACACTCCAAGCCCATTCACAAGCTCGTCCCAGAGTGTTTTACAGATGCTTTGTGATCCTGGGAGGGGTTGGCAGGGAATGAGGACAGTGACCTGCCTGAGGTCACACACAGGTGGTGCGGAGATGAAGATGCCCTGGGGAAAGGGAGGTTCCCACCTCATTCATTCAGTTCCCACATCTCTGCCACGAAGAGGGCTAGTTAAGAGGAGGCTGGCATGGGCTGGGGACTTGCTGGTTGGGGACATAACACTCAGGGCAGCCCTCAGTGAAAAGATTCTGCAGATGCACTCACTGCTTGGTTGCCACCCAGCCCATCGCTTGGGAGGCCTGTTATTCCAGCTTGCAGGTGGACCACACCGTGAAGGAAGTGGAGTGGGCAACCCCTGGCACAGCTGCAGGGATGGCTGTGCTGAAGTCCTTCATTGCAGAGCGGCTGAAATCCTTCAGCACCCACAGGAATGATCCCAACAAGGCGGCTCTCAGCAACCTGTCCCCGTGGCTTCACTTCGGTGAGTGTCCTAGGCTTCCCACTCTGCAGCAGGACTGGGCATTGTGGCTTGGACCAGCAGCCTGACTTGCTCCTTCCCCATGTCCCCAGGCCAGGTTTCCACCCAAAGAGCCATCCTGGAAGTGCAGAAGCACCGGCGCAATTACAAGGACTCAGTGGATGCATTCGTGGAGGAGGCTGTGGTGCGGCGGGAGCTGGCTGAAAACTTCTGCTACTACAATGAGAACTACGACAGCGTGCAGGGTAACATCCTGGGCCATGCTGGGTACCCAACCAGTCACTCCAACTTGGCAATCCCAGTTCTGATAGGAGAGGGGCTGTGGGGGCACTAATGTCCCCATCATTTGGTCCCTCCTGGAGGTAGGACAGCAGCTGGCGAGTGCCCTCTTCAAGACTGGTGCCTCCAGGGCACAGTGCCCTCAGCAGCCTGGTTCTCAGGACCCTGCAGAACAGGTTGCTCAGTGTTGCTCCTCATCTCTTGCTCACAGGTGCCTATGACTGGGCACAAACCACCCTGAAGCTCCACGCCAAAGACAAGAGGCCTTATCTGTACAGTCTGCAGGAGCTGGAGCAGGGGACCACGCATGACCCACTCTGGAACGCTGCCCAGGTACTGCCCTACATCTTCCCCACAAAATGTTGAGCTTTTTTCTGAGTGGCAGAGGTGACCTGCCATGGACTGACCCTTATGGCTGTCCCTATCCCCACAGCTGCAGATGGTCCGGGAGGGCAAGATGCACGGCTTCCTGCGGATGTACTGGGCCAAGAAGATCCTGGAGTGGACACGCACCCCTGAGGAGGCCCTGCAGTTTGCCATCTACCTCAATGACCGCTACGAGCTGGACGGGAGGGACCCCAATGGATACGTAGGCAAGCTGCAGGATGGGGGCACGGAGTGGGAGGCCTTAGCTGCGATGGCCAAGGCTGCAGTGGGGGCTCTCTGCAGGCAACTCCAGCCCATTCTGCTTTGCACCCGCATCCCACTTGCTCTCTGTGTGCCTCCGAGCAAGCGGGAGAGCTGACACTTTGTCCCTCTGCCCGGCAGGCTGCCTGTGGTCCATCTGCGGCATTCACGACCAGGGCTGGGCGGAGCGGCCCATCTTTGGGAAGATTCGCTACATGAACTACGCTGGCTGCAAGCGCAAGTTCGATGTGGACCAGTTCGAGCGTCGCTACGCCCCCACACACTCCCAGTGACCCTCTGTGCTGGGGCAGATGTGCCTTTGCCGAGCTGCCAGCTTGCAGGGATGACCCAGGGCAGGGATCACCCTGGGATGTTGAAGGGCTCCCTGTAGCAGCAGCAAGCTCCTGGGTTTTGCAGGTCTTTGCCATCACCCACTGCTGGAATTGCCACACTGGGGCAGCTGCTGGAGCCCTTCTGTTGCCACAGGTTTGCTGGCAGCTGTGAGAGCCCATCCTCAGCACACCTGTGCCTGCCAGAAACCTTTTCTACAACCACTGTCCTCAGGAGTAGCCCAGGTCACCACTGCTGCTGGTGACCACAGCTGAGATTTGGGCTGAGCAGGGTGTTTCTAGGGAAAAGCCCCCAGGAGGAGGCTTTTCGTGGAGCCAGTGCTGGGCTGTCAGACACATCTTTTAACAGTTGTTTTAAAGTTTACTGTTTCTATCACCTGTGTTGATGGTGTTTATGGGGAGATACACAACACTGCTGCGAAGGGAGAGCCAGGCAGTGCAGAATGGGGATGCAAGCACGGACAGGGCAGCCAGGGCCAGGCCCCTGGGCCCCTCTGCCAGCAGCAAAGGCAGGCTCTGGAAGGGGACAGGCATTACAGAGAGCCCCTCACTCAGTGGCTTGTACCTCCTGCCCTGAGTCCAGTGGGCAGTTTGCAGGGGGAGGCCACAAACCAGATGAATTGGTCAAAGGGTAGTGACAATAACCCCCTCACAGTGACTGCATCGCCAGCTGCAGGAGCTGTCCCTTCCACTGCTCCTTGCCCTCAGCAGTACCCATCACATCGAGGTGGGACGCACACCATTACCCCACCTGAAACAATGTCATAACACAACCAGACTCTTCATTAATTTAGTTTATTAAGGACGGCATTTTAATTGCTATGCTGTTCAATAACGATCCTGTTGTGAGGGCTCCAGTTGAAGGCCAGGGCAGCCCCCAGCTCTCCCTCTCAAAGAGCTCCCTGTCTTGGCCAGTTCCAGTGTTAGTTGTAGCGGTCAGTGCTGGGCAGCAGTGTCAGTGCTGGGCACAATCTTGCCCTGGAGACCTCTGCCAGGTTTGCGAGTCCTGCTGCTTCCACACACAGTCCATGGTGGAGCGTGGAAACCATAACTAACCCAGAATTCCTTCCCTCTTCTCAAAAAGTACTCAGTGCTTCTAGAAAGGGATCTGGGCAGCCTCTCAGCTGCTGTCCCATGACATTAAAGTGCTTCAAACAAAACAGGGTGGATGGAGGTGTGCTGCTGAGGCAACTCCAGGGAAGGGGGTCCCAGGTCCGAGCAGCAGCAGGAGGGCTTGGCTTGGGCTTGGGGACAGGCAAGACCAAGGCAGACCAGCATCTGGCAGCCCCAGGGCTTGCAGAGACAGAGTGAGTAAAAGAGCAGCTGCTCTGCTGGGGAAAATAAGCAGAAGCAAGACACAAGGCAGCAAGAACCCCAGGGGAACAAGTGGGGAACTGAACCCTGCTTCCAGGACTTTGTCAGGATGCTGCAGGCAGGGGAGAGATGCTGCTACTGGCCTGGCCCCCCAGCAGCAAGGCTTGCAGCCACCCTCCCTGACCCAGCCCTGCAGCACCTCTCCTGGTCCCAGCCTCTTCCCCTCTCCGCAACCCTGTCCCCCCTGCAGGAAGAGTCCACGAGGGGTCACATCCCAGCCTCAAATGAGGGTATGTGCTGAAAGAGCCCTTGACCCTTGAGGCCTCGTGCCAGCACATTGCTCTCTGGTCCCTCAACACTCTCTTTGCACGTACACAGGCCAAGCCATCCTTCCTAACACTCCAGAGGGGGCCCATAAATTCACCCTTGGGCAGCACATTGTCACATATGCACCACATGCAGTAATAACTGTGCTGGAACAAAAGGAGGAACACTGGTTATCCCCTAGCAGAATGCTGAAATATCAGTCTGTGTTGTAGGAGCAGGATGATGTTACTCTAAAAACAACATCTGTGGTAAACCCTGCGATGTTTTTGTCATCCACATTACTTGACAGCATGCCTGAACATGATTGTTTACAGACAATAGAGGAGACTTATTCTAGCAGACCAGACCTGAAGGACATTTCTCTGAAGAGCCCAGACTGGGAGTTGTATACTGATAGATGCAGCTTCATGAGAAATGGTAAGAGAATGACGGGTTACACCGTAACCACCACAGATAAAGTCATGGAGGCAAAAGCCTTGCCTCCAGATGTATCATCACAGAAAGCTGAACTCGTTGCACTAACAAGGGCTCTAGAACTGAGCCAGGGAAAGAAGGTGAACATATGGACTGATTCCAAATATGCCTTCGGTGTTGTTCATTCCCACAGAGCTATCCGGAAGGAACATGGCCTGCTAACTGCTCAAGGTAACGAGGTTAAGCATGCTGAACAAATTCTTGCACTCCTACAGAGTATTTAGAAGCCAACAGAGGTAGCTATCATGCATTGCAGAGGTCATCAAAAAGGGAAGACAGCCCCTGGACTGGGAAATCACTTTGCTGACGAAGCAGCAAGGGGGGTCTCAGAAAAAGGCATTCTTGCAGTGGTACCACAGAAAGAAATAGATTTGTCAGAGTTTACCCCAAAATACAATCAGAGGGATCACAAATTAATCAAGTACTTTAAGGCTGAGACCAAAGAAGGAGGGTGGGCTGTTACCCCAGCAGGACAGGTTGTAGTTCCACCCTTGCTCCTTCGAGAAATAGCCCAGTGAGAATGAGAGCACCCACTGGGGAACAGATAGGGAGAGGGATGACTGATACCATACAATCTGTAACAAGCAAGTGTGAAACCTGTTGTAAAAACAACCCCGACACGAGCAAGAGAGCTGTGTTAGGGATGACAAAGACAGGAGATCTCCCAGGAGATTGCTGGCAAACAGATTTTGCTGAGATGCCACGCAAAGAGGGATGCAGGTATATACTGGTACTGGTTGATACCTCCAGTGGATGGCCTGAAGCTTCCCCCTGTCGCACCAACACAGCAAGAGAAGTAGTGAAAGCCTTGCTCAATCATATAATTCCAAGATTTGGGGTTCCTTTGGGAATGTCATCAGATAGGGGACCACACTTTGCTGGGACAGTAGTTGGGGAAGTTAGCAGGATTCTGGGACTTACCTGGGACCTGCACACACCATACTGGCCCCAGGCAAGTGGCAAAGTTGAACCTATGAATGGAACCCTCAAAAACCCAGATTTGTAAGATTTGTCAGGAAATATCCATGACATGGGTTCAAGCCTTGTCCATAGCCTTGCTGAGAATCCACACATAGCCAAAGTGGAGAGACAATATAAGTCCCTACGAAATATTATATGGCAGGCCATATCAGGTTCCACATATCCCAGGGGAAATTCATATGAAAGGTAAAACTGATTTGCAGAAATACTTAATAGCTTTGAGTTCCACCTTGTAGAAGCCCCAGAGATTTGTCGTGTTATCCAAGCCAGAGGGATTGGACACACCTGCTCACCCGTTCCAGCTCACCCGACCCAGGAGATTGGGTCTACATCAAGTGGTGGGACAGTGACCCCTTGCAAGCCAAGTGGAAGGGACCACTCCAAGTTTTGCTGACCACCCTCACTGCGGTCAAAGTTGCTGGCAAAGGACTGTGGATCCACTACCCCAGAGTGAAGAAAGCTTCTGCTCCCGAGACCATTAAGAAGACAAATGCTGATGCAAATCAAGATGTGGTTTAAACTGTTCTTTACATGTCTGTTGTCTGCCCAACTGGTAACCATGATTCAGGGTTTGCCCCATGATCTACATAGGGCTATAGTCCAAAATGTGTCCAAGGTTCTTAATAAGAACAATTGCTGGATCTGTACCCAGATAGCACCCCTAGATGAGAGTGGTCACTGGCCATTAATTGGCATTTTAATGGAAGAGAACCGTACTGAAAAGTGGGAACCAATCAATAGTACCCTCCTGCCCCCCCTCTAGACCCCTGAGCAGCCTGATAGAATGTGGGAACTATACAGCTCCCTGTGCAGTGGTAAATGCCACAGGAAAGGCCATTCTTCCTTCATATTGTCATAAGACCAACTTCAGGGAAATAATAAACCCAAAAAGGTTGTGGCAAAGATGAAATTGACAGGGTGGAGACTGGCTATACCATTTGGGACGGGATTGTATTGGATATGTGATGATAAAGCCTGGAAAGTCCTGCCCATGAATAAAGATCAGGCTTGTGCCCTTGGAGCTGTGGTCCCAAATATAACAATACTTGATCATCCTGAAAAACCAAATGGGAAGAAGATCTCTTAATCACCTCATAGAGCGTCCCACACTTTTTCATAGTATAGTCAGAACTCTCCTTCCCTCATAGAGAGTGATTGAACTGGAGAAAGCAATTGTAAACATCTCAGCTGTCATTGCATGTATTGAGCAGCATGCTGCAGATGCAATTTCAGCCTTGCAGGAGGAAGTTGACAGTGTGTCCCATGCAGTTATGCAGCACAAGATAGCTCTCAATTTCATACTTGTCGCACAGGGAGGTGTATGTGCTATTATCAATACCACTTGTTAGTCTTATGTGGACCAAAGTGGGAGAGTTAAGAAGGATGTGAATTAAATTTGGAAGGAAACTCAAATTTTGCATGAAATAGCTTCCAGAAATGACACCTTAAAATTTGACCATATCTTCCACACCCTCACCTCATGGTTACCAAACTTGGCCTAGATAAAAGAAACATTTATAATAGCTGTAATTGTAGTTGTCATCTCTATAATAGCCTGCGGGTCAGCCAGTTGTGTGAACCAGTGCTGCGGGTAATGTAGAGTAGACTAGACAAAGTAGTGTCTTGTTAGATTTTAAAAGGGGGGAAATGATGCCAAGATGATTTTTTCTTTTTCTTCTATATACCTTTTACACAATTCTATGTATCCACAAATATTAGCGTGCATACTTGTAATTCTTTAAGCCTGGTAACTTAGCATAGTTCTAGTCTTCTGTAGGGCCAGGAGCCCAGAAGCTGTGGGGCCAGGAGACCTAACATTCTACTACCTTGGGGAACCAAGGTCCCCTTCTAGAACATATTCTGTAAACTAGAGATTAGCCCACTCAGGGGGGTAGATTCCATAGAGAGAGAGAATGTCATACCATCCACCCAAGCCCCCTTTATTGTGCCCCTTGTTAGATATGCTAATGTGTAAGGTCTAGAATTATCGTGGGGTGTGCATTGTGACACGTTCCACCTTGGCAAAGTAGTGCACCGACAGGATCCTATGAAAGATACCGAAGTAAACAACCCCCTACCCCTTTTAGTGTGTCTGGCTTTCATTTCCTAAGACCAGGAAAAGGCATCACCACCCATGCTGAGGTGGTGCTGGACATGCCATGGCTAAAGCATCCCCCCACGATGCAGAGGCACCTCCTCGACTGGGCACAGAGCTCACCTTGTCCCACTGGCTCTGACCCTGACCCTGCAGAGCTGTCACTCGTGACAGGTGGCTCTGTATCAACGAGGAACCAGTCCTTGGCAGCACCCTTCTCCCCCTGGGTATCCCCACTGCAAGCAGGCTGCTTGACCATCCCACCACAGTGCAGCTGGGAAGCTTCACGGCTTTGCCTGGCTCAGGGACCCCTCCTCCCTCAAGGGAAGCAGGAGATGTGCTAGGAGAGGGGACCAGCTCCATCCAGGGATGAGGAACCAGGAGCAGGACAGCCCTGGAGATTTTATACTGGTGAGTCCCAAGCAGATCACATGCCCACTAAAGATGCATTTCAAGCAGCACCTCAAGCAGTTCCTTGAGGAGGAACACACAGTTAAAAATACAAACAACCACATTAAAAAAATAAAATTAAATCCAGCAGATTAAAAAAAAAAAAAACAACCTAAACCAACAAACCGAGACAGAGGCTTGGGGATGCAGCTGGAGGGATGAGCCTTCACCTGCATCCCGACAGGTCTCGGACAGAGAGGCAGCTCCACACAAGGCAGGTCCTGCTGGCACCAGAGTGAGGTCCCATGTCATTCTCAGAGGAGGACATATCTCCTTGGTAGAATAGACTGGCAGCATGAGGAGGAAGTAGGGTCAGAAGCCTCACCGTATCCCATGGAGGCAGATTTCCATGGAGCTATGGGGATCTGCCAGCCAAAAGTCCATCAGCACGTCCACTTGTGCAGCTGCTCCAGGGCAATGTCCCTCTGCAGCACAGGGAAATCTGGCACTTTCATCACTGCCACCTCCTCCGCTCTGATTCTGGAGTGAGAGCAACTGCTCTCCAGCAGTGTCCCACAGCACATTTGAGAAAGGGAGCTGTTAAACGTACAACCAACTCCAAACCCCACCCTCCCTCCATGCACACAACCCCCAGCAGCAGAATGGAGGATCAGAGGACTGAGACCTGATTCCCTCCTCCAAGGAGCAGATGTGACCAGAGCTTCCTAGTACATAGCTGCTGAGCAGAAAGTGCTGACCCTTCAGGGGACCCCGCTTGGCGCAGAGCAGGGCACAGGGATGGACAGCACAGCCCTGCCAAGTCCAGAATGAACAACTGCTTGGAAAAGGTCCCTGTTCTGCCTGCAGGACAGGCAGGAGCAGCTGCCTCCCCCCAAGCGAAGGCATCAGGGAGTGGGAGCGGTACCCGGAGCAGATCCACGTGACGGAATATGCTCCTTTCCCAGCCCAGTACTACCACATGAGGGAAAGGAGATCCCTCCAAGACAGTGCTCCAAGCCTCCCAAGAGTCCTCCTCACCCCCAGTCCACGTGGCTCAGTCTCTGGTGACGAAGGCCATGCACATAAATAAACCCATGATCTGCTCCTTGGCTGCAACATGCTCATGTGGCTGCCACTGCCTCCGGCTGCTCCAGCTCATCTTCGTAGTCCGAGATGTAGGACTCCATGCTCTGCTTAGCCATCAGCTCTCTCCGGGCTTGAAGACGCTCGCACCGGGGACAGCGGGTGGATTTGAAGCAGGATTTGTGGTAGCAGGCTTTGCACTCTGTGAGGGAGAGCATGGCTGAGCGCTGGTACAGCCAGACAGACTGCCTGACACTCCACACCCCGGGTCCCTGCACTAGCTCACGAAGCTTTGGAAGCACAGGAGGGAGGTTTTCTGCTCCACACAAGGTCCCTCCCCAAGCTTTCCTGATACTCCAAGGAAACAGCGACTTTGCCCCAAGTTTTCTCTGGCACTGCACCTGCCAAACCAAGGCTTGCATGTTGTCAGGGGCCATTTTAAGCCAGTTCAGAGGCTGGTCCCAAGATGCAGGGCCAAGCTCTACTCAGCCATTAATACTGGCCATTATCAAGGATGTCTCCTGAAGGGGCCTAGGGATTTCTTAGCAGGCAGGAAGGGCACAGAGGTAAAGCCTTCAGGCTCTCTCTGCTCTGCAAGGTCAGCTCCAGCCACCCAAGCAGGGGCAGGGGAGCTGTGTGCAGGCTGCAGCCTGTCCTGTAACCACAGCAAGAGGGAAGCCAGGGCTCCCAGATACCTGCTCACTGCAGTGACAGCCCGACTGCCCGCTGCTGCCAGGGCAGGCAGCACACAGCGTGGTCAGGAGGGGACCTACACGCTTCCCCACGCCAGCAAACACCGTTACAATGCTGATCTGCTGCTGGGATAACATGTTGCAGACACAGGCCATGCACAGGGGCACTCTGGTGTGGCTGGCTACAGCTCTGTACCTCTTGCTAGCACAAATGCCACTCAAACTGGAAGCAGACCTTGGTGGCCCCAGGGTCTGTCCCCTCTCTGGTTTTCCCCTGTATCTCACCTTCACATGTCCTGCACTTGTTGAGCTCAAAGGGGAAGATGATGTCATCTTCATTCTGGCAGAACTCACAGATGAAGCCTTTGGCTTGGCACAGCTGGAAGGAGAAAAGATGAGGAAAAAGCAGCTAAATGCTCATCTCCCTGTCAAGTAGGGCAGAAGGTAGAGTAGAGCAGGGCAGCAGGACACAGTGCCCTGCTCTAACCATATGGAACAGCCCTTCCCCAGCATGGAGCACAGGAAGGCTGAATCAACCTGCGTCAGGCGTGGAGGAGAGCCAAAATGGGGTAGCAAATATCCCATCTGTGCAGGGTAGGAACTCTACGAAGCAGGCAGGAACAGTTAGCATTGAATCAGTTAATTTGATGGCTGCCCTGCACACCAAAGCCTCCCCATCAGTTATCTCTGCAGCAAAGCCTGCTCCCAAGGCTGCTCCCAAGGGTCCAGAGCCATGCAGGAGGCAGGAGAGGAGGCCTTACCATGCACTTGTCAATGTGCAGGCTGCCTGCCTTCAGGAGCTCTGTCAGGCGAGGCATCAGGTCCCCTTTCTTGATGGCACTGAAGTCACTCAGTGAGTAGAGGTGCAAATCCTCTGTCAAGTGGCCAGGCACTGTGTCAAAGGAGTCCAGCAGGCTGCCAGGACAGAGAAACCAGAGCTCAGAGCAAAGTGACTCCACTAAGACCCCTCTCTCCACTCCTTATGCTTTCTCTCCCCCTCCACCCCGCTCTCTCCCCAGAGCTCAATGCACAGGCTGCAGAGATTCCCAGTGCAAATTGCCAGGGGACAGAACCAGGACAGCAGAACAGCCCAGGACTCACTCTTTAGCTAGCCGGCATGTCTTGAACATGTTCTTCATGTGGAAAAGCTGGATTCGCAGCAGCTGGAGAGGAAGGGGGGACAAAGAATCAGTGAACAGCATGGTCCTCGGCCAAGCAGGTCTGCCCCATTCCCTGTGCTGCTGAAATAACTGCTGCTCCTCAGCTGCTGCTCTCCTGTTTCCGAAGTGTTTACATCACACAGGGCAAGGCAAGCACAACCATCATCACGTGCTCCAGGAGATAAACTGAAGACCAGCTGGATACCAGCCAGAAATTCCTTCCGACATTCCTATGCCACTGAAGAAATCAGAAGAGGTGAATGGAAAGACACAGTGATGAGGTTTTAAGCCTCCAAAACTGAAATATCTGCTTCTCACCAGCATCCCTGAAATACAGTCTACAGCTGGCAGCCACCCACCTCACCCAACCCCCACTCAGGAAGGCATGGAAAGGGTCCTACCCACACTTGGTTGAGAGCTTTCACTTTCTGGTACAGGGCAGGATTGATAGCCTGCACGTTGAAGAGGGGGTCACTCCAGATCTTGCTCAGCAGGTCTTTGGAGAAGTTGCTCACGTAGTACTTGCTGAAGTCCCACTTGCGCAGGATGCGGCTGGGGATGACAGTCTGGGCGTTCTCGTGGCAGCACTGGCAGAAATACTTCCCCAGGTACTCGCAGTACCGCAGCCGCTTGATGTAATCTGGCCAAACCCAGGCAGACAGGCAGGTCAGCCCAGGCACGGCCTCTGCTCTGCTGCACTCCCAGCACTGCTCAGCATTTCTACCAAGCAAGGAACTCTGCCTTGCTGGCATCTCCTCCAGCCCAGAGGGCTCAACACGGGGGTCTGCAAGCACCCTCTGACTGCAAAAGCCCTTGGGACCAACGATCTAGTCTCATGCAGCCACATCTACCTACATATTCAGGGAAGAGCTCTGCAGCTGCGGAACCTGCTGGGAGCTTGAGGACCCAACAGAGGACTTTGCCTTACAAGAGTCAAGATCTGAAATGCCCTCTAAAGGACAAGTTGGCTGCTCTTTGCCTCCACCAGCTCTGTGACCTTCTAGAAGAGGAGGCTCCCCTGTGGATGGTGTACATCAATGTGCAGGCAGAGCTGGCAAAGGCAGTGTAGCACTGCTCCAGGGACCTTGTGCTGAGCTCTAACACCACCCTTCAGCATCTTCCCACTTGTTTGCAGGTTCTTCCCCACTCCCCAGCTACAGGTCAGGCTCCCAGCACTCACCAGGATCAGTCCGGATGCCACAGCCTGCACACCGGTAATTCTGCTTGGCCACAGCCACCTTCCTCCTGCCCAGAGACAGAGGACAACATGCATGACCCAAGCCTGATGGTACCTGGCACCAGAAGATGGGTACCAGCACAGGCCTGGGAGGTTTATGTGGACAACACGCCCAAGGGAAAAAGCCCTGCTGTGTCCTGGGCCACACCAAAGGCACTAAGCCCAGGCACTGGCTCCATCTCACAGTGGTGACCACCGTGGATTTACCAGGCTCAAAGCAGGGAAACCCCAGCAACCAGAGGATAAGCAACCTTGGTGTTGACGGAAAACGGATGGAAAGGGCAGGTCCCCTGAGAGCCCCCAGCCACACGGTCCTTACGCTGGGGCTGGGTGAACATTGAAGATGATCTGCGGTCGCGGCGGGGCCCACTCCAGGTTTCCGCGCACCCGAATCCTCAGCTTGTAGATGTCAGCGTGTTCTCCATCGTCGGGAGAGATAGGCAGAGAGTCAGGGATGGGCAGGAGCTGGGAGAGGCAGGCAAGAGGGTCAGATCCCTATCTTGTACTGCAAAGGCAGTGCACCTTGCCGGACTGCCAGCAACCGCAACTGCAGCCCTCTGGTAAACTGCCAGGCACCAAGCTGCCCCTCCAGCTGAACTGGGGCTGAAGAAGGGCTGTCCCCAGAGATTTGGACACTGCTGTAGGAGGCTGCGGTGGCACAACCCTGCTTGGCTGCATCCGTCTCCACAGCCCAGACAAACCCCCTCCTCCAGCTCCATGAAGGGAGCACTGGGACAAGCAAAGCCCCCTCAGCAGTGGCCTGAAGCCAGGGGTTCAGGGAAGATCAAATACAATCAGTGACAGGAACTCACAGCCTTACCTTTTGTGGGGCGTCATGCTCAGGGACAAGCCACTCCAATTCAGAGGCAGCTGGGAGCTGCATGCCTTCAAACTGCTTCAGCAAGCCCATGGCCACCGCCTCTGCCGAGTTTGAATTGAGGAAGGAGTGGGATCTAGACAGCAAAGGAATTGTTAGTACCAGATCTCACAGCTGTGCCCTCCTTGCAGCTGCATGCCAGTCCCAGCTCAAGCCAAAGATCCTCCCTTCAACTCAGGTACCTTAATTCTGCACTGCTACACAGGCTTAATATTAATACACGATTGACTTCTGTCTTTGCAGCTGTCCCCAAGCAAAGCTGGCTAATGGCACCACAACTGTTCAGAAAAGCAAGCAAAACTTAATTCACTTAGCAAAACCTCTGTCTGTTCTCAGGGGAAGCTGCAAAGTGACAGTCAGTGCCATTATAAGCCAGAAACAACTGCTCTCCCAGTATGAAGCTATCCAAGCAGCTGCCAACCATGGACACAGCTTGGTATTGCACTGCACGAGCAGAGGCGTCCCCACAGAGGGAGGGAGGGACGGATATCTACTCCAGTGCAAAACAGCAACTGATGCACATGGAAGAGCAGAGTTGGTTAGGAAAGAGAACATGGTACCAAGATGTGTTGCCATGAGGTTGAAGACGTACATGGAGTCCGAGGAGAGAAAGGACTTCCTGCTGGAGTCTGGGTTCCTCTTGATGTCTGCATCTGAATCACAAACAGACAAGGTGGAACAGATGGGACAGGGCAGGGGGATACACTCATTTCAAACCAAACCAAAGCTTCAAGGTAAAACTCATCAAGCTGCTCAAAAGCACGTGAACTACAGCATCAACTTCTACCAGTGGCACTGAGCAGCAAGGAGGGGTGGTGCAGTCTAATCAGTCGGCTGTCAGAACTACAAGGGAAAGGCATGGTGGGATGCTGTGAACAGCCAGCCTGAAGTTTGGGGGAGATGAGTGGCTGCTGGTACAGGTCACACACCAAGTCCTAGCAGTGACATGGCCTGAAACAGAACACACACAGGAGCCTGGAGGGCAGGACTAGAGGGTTAGCCAGAAGGTTTAGTAGCTCTCTACACACACAGTATAGATGCTGGAAGGGATTAGCAATGGGATGCAGAGCCCTTCTCTCTACTTGCCTGTAACCTGTAAGACCAGACACTGGCCATGCCCCAGCTCGTCAGTGACTGCACAGCCAGAGCTGGCAGCCTGTGCCCAGCACCGCCCAAACACAGCAGCATCCCCACAGAGAAAGGGCCAGCAGCCATGAAGCCAGCCCTCTGCGAAGGTCACAGACTCATCTCCTGAGGAGGGAGGGGTCCAAGATAAGGTGCAGGACATTGCAGTCCTGCTCTCCACACCCCTCCACCAGCTCCCAAAGAGCCCTGGGCTGCCCTGCAGCTCGCGTACCAAGCATCTTTCTTTCACTCCAGCAGGTTAAACCCTAACAGGGAATCCATCTCAAGAGCAGAAGACCCCTGTGTCAGGACAATGCCAGGACACTTCCAGTCGTACAACACAGACAGAAGCAGGCAGAAACCCTGCTTCATGGCAGACAAGGCTCCCAGAAAAGGCAAGAAGACATGCAAAGGGAAAGTACTACAGGTCAGGACAGAAGAGTGGCCAAAGCCACACTCTTCATCCCAGGTCTCCTGTTTGGTACCTCTGGGGAGCTCTAGGAATGATCTGCAGTGACCACACCACCCCCAAACAAAAGCCTGTAGCTTTGACTGCCCCAGTGCCTGGCATGGGGAGGCACAGCTCAGGGTCCCTGCTCCTCTACCACAGGCAGGCTGACTAACACAAATCTGCAGAGAGCCCACATGATCCCAGCCAGGCACCAACTGCACACTGAGGCCAAGGGAACCACAGCCTGTGATTCCAGGGATAAAGGGTTCCCCTGCCCCAAGCTTTCCTACAGAGAGCAGGACTGCCCTAGCAACAAAGGCAGCAAGTATTGCAAATTTACAGACTCACACTTCTGGAATTCAGCTTGGACGCTTGACCTTCATTGTTTGACATCCATTGCTAAAACAGGCATAGGAAAGCATCCTAATGTTAAGGAATCCACATATCTACATCATGCAAGCTGAATTCTAGCTGCAGAAAACAGAGAATTCAGGCAAACAGCCTCACAACCTTGCAGAGCACCAGCCAGACACACCTGCCATGTGCTGGTGCCTTCTGCTCTGCACAGGAAGGTCCTGCATGGTCCTAGACTAGGATGAACACGAGCAAACGGGGGCACACGCAGCACAGAGTGGGCCGGGTGCTACGGGGAGGCAGAGCCAGCACACTCAGGCATTGACATGGTCTCAGGGATGGCAGAGGGAGCCAGATCTGACCCTAGGCTTCCACGGGAGCTAGAACTGGGATCCTGACACCACTCGCTTCCCAACATTAACTGCAAACTCTTCCCAAATCCTCATTAGCTACCCAAAACATCTCTGCTGCCAATGCTATCACCAGGTGGATAGTCCCCAGGAGGCTTGTGAACAGCCCCCAAAATGTAAGGACATCACCCCACACCCCACGTGCCAGCTTCAGCCAGGATCACAGCCTGGTCTGTGAACACAACAGGGCTGACAGGAAAGATCTGAGCACCAGCAAATCCAGCAGGAGCAACGTGCTGGTGCTGAACACCTGACAGGAGAGATCAGCAGCAGCCCAGCAGGCTGTTCCCTTGCTAAAGCAAACAGGGAGCACATGAAGGTTAATTAAACACAGCCAGCAGACCAGAAGGATTACCTAGTACTACTGTAAACAATAAAAACACTAAGCTGCATGTGATCCCAGTGATTAGGGCCTCCAGCATGAACAAACTGCCTGCGCCCTGTCTGGTCTCACTACTTCTCCCTCCAGAACTTCTTTCTAGAAGGATTCCACTCCAAGTCAAGTCTGAGCAGAACAAGAAGGGCTGGCTGTGGTTCAGATCAAAGCTATAGCACGACAGCTCTGCCAAGTCAACCAGGATAATGCTCCCCATGGCACTTGGGATGGAGACCTGGTCCCACACCGAAGAGGACTCTGCTCTCATTCAGCCTAGGCTCAGCCTGCAACACCTACAGAGCTTCACTGCCCTGTGAAGTCCTACCCCAGGCAAGACAGGTCTTCACCACACCAGGCACTTTTGATACATCCAAAATACTGCATGGAAAAATGCCCTGGGGGATTGGAGCCCACAGCAGAACTCCTCTGCATCCGCTCTACTCCATCCTGTCACATCATCCTGCCACCGCTTTTCTTGCTGACATCTGGATGATACTGGAACTAATTCCCAGTTCAGAAACCAGGCAGATTTTGGAGAAGTGTGCCCGTGCGCACACACACACACACCTTGCACACACACGCGCGCGTGCCCGGGGGAGCACTGCAGGGTACCTGAGAACAAGGAAGCCATTGACACTGAGAGGCCGTTCTTGGACATTTGAATCAGGTTAGATCCATCGTTACCATCTGTATGACACGGTGATGACAAAACAGTTGACTTCAGTGCTTCGGCCAGGCCAGAGAGAAAGGGCATAAAACAAGAGCAGCACTCACACAAGGAGAGCCCAGAACTGAATTCACACACTCCTCCATGGGCTACAAGACTGAGCCCAGAACCTCACCCTCATGGACTGAAAGGAGAGGTTGCTGTCAATAGTCAGGAGACAAGAAGTTTAAAGCTGAAGACCAGACAACTCCATCTTCTTTTTAAAGTAAGAGAGATGGAGGTACTGCTGAGAAGTAAGTCATCCACTTCAGAGGATGAACAAGGCTCTGAAGGAAATAAATACCCAGGGACTCGGGCTGGTCTCCTGCGTGTGATAATCTCAGCCACCCAAGCTGCCAGGAGCAGAGACTACAGGTATTGCAGGTCAGGATGTGACCAGCACGCACCATCCAAGAGGTAAGTGGTCAGAGCTATGGCTCCTTCTGCCTGGGGAGGAGAAGAGCAGGATGGCAGCTCTCCCCCCTCTCTAGCTGTGACAGCAGCTATGTGTACCAGGCAATGAAATGGAAACGACCTACCAGCCAGAGGCACAGAATGTGACAGGGTTACAGAAGATTTTGAAGGAAAGACATGCCATCACAGGAGGGAAACTGATTGCTCTGCTTCTACTCAGAATTCAGCCATTTGTTTGGGAAAAGCCATCCTGAAGGCCAGAGGGACAGGGTCTTCTTCAGCAGGACTGACCCCAACACAACCACACCAGGAAGTCTGTTTCTATGAAAGAAGCAGACACAGCCATTCCCTCCTACCTCGGATCTCGTACTCTTCCACATCCTCTGCAGAGCCAGAGTCAGAGAGCCGCATGGAGCCGTGAGAGCTGAACTGGGACCCGCTGTCTGTCGCCATGAGACCTGGGAGAAATGCATCACAGCCAGGTCATCAGTGGAAGTGCTCCGAAGGGTCACTGACAGCTATGGGAGATGGGGATAGCCAGGTACGGCCAGGGAAGGGAGGGATGGAGCTCAAGGATGGAAAACACAATGGGTTCCAAATGAAATTACATTCCATGACTCAGTGCCAGCAGTGCTATCAATGGATTGTATCTGTCACATTATGGTCTTCAACAGCAGCAGTTTCACAAATCTTGGCACCACTTTGGTAGCAATTTAACTGTTTCCAAGGAACAGGCAGGAAGACAGGCAGCTATAGGATAAGCAATGGACAGAAAACACACATCCCACTAGCTGATGAGCCCAAAACACATCACCCACTGTCTGAGCCCATCTCCTGGCAGGTAGGGAACAGGTGCCTGGTGCGGATCTGCTGGCGCCGAATGCGAATCTTTTGTTTAAGCTCCTGGATCTCCTTGTCACTGTCTTCTTCCTCCTCCTCCAGCTGCCGGCTCATCATGTTGCATTTCATCAGCTCAATGGCAGCGATCAGAGACTCTGAGATGCTGAAGTGGGCGTTCTCCTGCAAGAGCAAAAGCATTCAAGACTATGCCTTGGACAAACTAGGAAGACTTGGTAAAATTTTGTTCCCCACCTAGGCCAGAAAAGAGCTTATTACTCATGGATGGTGGCAGAAAGATGTTAACCTCTGTCAAAATACGACTCTTCTATGACGACCTAGAAAACAAAGCCTTCTTGGGCATCAGAATACTCACAAAAACTCAAGAGACATCCTACAAAGAGGATGTGCAACACATCCACTCTGGGGGGTCAGCACAAAGCCCTGAGGGGCCCTAACATGTTGCAAAGCTGCCACGTATATGATGGATGAGAAGATCCCAGCTACCAGACACCACCCAGGAGCTCAGTCTTGGAGTTCTGGGCACAGCTCTACAGCAGGCAATACCATGGCATTATCCTCCCCATGGCAGAAAGTATCCCTGAACCTGCAGTAAGATACATTCCTCAATGCACACAGGCTGCTGCTGCTCCCCTCACCTTCTCCAGGTCCGCACAGCTGCCAAAGTCCTGCTCAGAGAGGTAGCTGATGAGGGACTGCCCTTCCGAAGGTCTCCTGAACATCCCTTCCCCCGAGCTCAGGTACTGTCCAGAGTCTAGAAAAGCAAGAGACACAGGTATGAGGGAAGGACCTGCATCTCCACGCCACCAAGCCCTGCCAGCACCCAGCCAGCATCCCACAAGCAGATGCCAGCAGCTGAGGCCACTGCAGCCCATGGAGGAACCTGACCAGGATTGAGCGTCCCCGCTGAGGCAGGCTGTACTCACCATACTCCATGTACAGGGAGCTGGGTGTGCTCAGTTCACTGCTCTGCGTGGAAGCAGAGACCGGCCCTCTCCCTCCACTCGGATCCCCATGGGACTCTGGAAGGCAAGATGACACCAGGCACACCTCAGTACCTCAGAGGCGCCCTGCCACTGCACAGGGTGAAATGAAAGGGGCTTGGCATCCCACACGCAGGCACAAATGGATGGAAATAAAGAGAGACATCTTCCTGCTCCATGCCACAGCTGAGGGCAAGCCCAGGAGGAGACAAAACTAGAAAGGCATTTCAGGCAGGAGAAGGGGAATGAAGGAGAGAAGATCATGAGAGACATGGAACAGTCAAGTCCTAAGCCTTCCTCTGTTTACCCCAGAGTAGAGCTGGGGAACACGACAGGCTCCAGCAAGTACCTCTTGCCAGCCCTTTCTTCCCGATGGAGCATTCTGAGGGCAGAGTTATCCCCCGGAACTGAGAACAGGAGACACAGGTAAACATGAGCAGCCAAAGGATCTGCGGGGGTCCCTGCCCTGCAAAGCAGCCTGGACACCAGTGTAAGGAGGCATCTGAAGGACATGCTCTGCTCCACTATAAGCCAGGGCTCCCCACACACAGCACTGGAGCCTGGGTGCAGTGCTCAAGGTGACTTACACAGGCTGTGGGCAGGGCTCTGCCCCACACACACACACCGTGGCGCAACTCCCTGCCAGACTGAGCCAGAGGAGACTGCCAGGAGCTGGCCTGACCGGAGACCAAGAACAGGTGGTGCTCTACAGAGAGCCATGGCCCCAGGGAGCAGCTGGATGGAGTGGCTGGGTGACAGGGGACTGCTGAAGGAGACTGAAAACACCCTGCCTGGAGTGGGACAGGAGCATATAGCTCTGGATACAGGGCAGGTGCCAGCTGATAATCCTGAGCATAACAGAAGGGCAACCCTGTCCTCTCAACCTCCTACCGACTTTTGTTCCCAGCTTTGTGCTGTAACTCTGATGTGGCTGGAGGCTCCTGAGCCCACCAATACCAGCCTCTCCCTGTCAAGGCCATGAAGCAGCAGTCACCAGGATGGAGCCTGGGATCAACCCACCCCACAGGCTGGGAGACAAAAGAGACTTGTCAGGGTAGGAGACTCTCACAGCTACTCACTGCAGCCTGACAGGGCATCCCGCAGCCACCTCAACACAGAAACCACCTCATGGGGTGGATGCCTGGGGATGCCACATACACCAGAGCCTACTGCTGAAAGGTAAAGCGAGGCAGTGCTCAGCATCGTCTGTTGGAGCAGGGTGCAGGGCTGGACACATCCCTCTGAACACTCATCACCCCAGAGAGGAGCCTTCCCAGACACAGAACCCTCAGCACCCAGATATGAGCTCGACAAACCCAGTGCTACTGTACAGTGGATGCAAAACAAAACAGCCCATTTTTTTGAGCTTCTGACTTTTTCTGCACGTGGGGTAAAGGGATAGCAGCACCCCCACATTTCTGCTTGGGGGAAAACCTGCCCTGAGCCCAAAAGAGCATCCAGGAGTCTCAGCTGTGGGTACGTACACTGGAAATCAGTCAATATCAAACCTCCCTGTGCCACAGATCCACGAAATAAAAGGAAAAATTAGGTGTTCAAGCCCATGCCTGCTTAGCTGCCAGCACTTATTCACCAGGTGAGAGATGAAACCTCTCCTGGCTTCCGAGGCAGTGGGTGGAGGGAAGGGCAGGGGATGCAGCTCAGAGACTTGGTGGCCAGCGCTCCCTAATGCCATGCAGGGGAGCTGGACACTTCTGGGTCTGGTCCACTGCTTCCACAAACCAAGCTGGGGTCTTTGGTCAGGTTGCATGCATAAACCAGACCACACTTCAAACCATCAGCTGGGACATAGCAAAGAAAGATTTTTTTTGGTTTTCTAAATGAACACTAATGGGTTGATGGCAATCCTGAACTTGATGCAATGATCACTAATGAAGAGCTGTTATACTGGCTCCCAAACCTGCCACTGGATCTTCTATTATAATGGTGATATCCCTGAGGCCTCCTGGGCAGACAGAGGCGGAGAAGGGCAGCATTAAGGGAGAAAAAACAGAGACAGACTGGTTACTACTCAGCAAAGGCCTCCACTTCTCCAATGAAGGCAGCACGGGGGCAAACTCCCACAAACTGATTGTCCTCTCACACTCTCCCCATCCCCATGTATTCAGTCACTCAAGACCACAGGAGAACCCAGCAGGTTACCAGCGGGATGACATCCTACAAGTTGAATGAGCCCAGGCCCCAGTCTCATATCCTAGCCAAGCAAGGCCAGTGGAGAAGAACAGCTGATGCCACGGCACTGCTGCCATTTTCTAAGATTTTGGTAAAAGCTGGCAATACCAGTAACAGTCCAGCCCAGGGCATTCTGGGAAGCAAGATGTCATCCCATCATTCCAGTGTGGAGCTGAAAGGCTAAGGGAAAAGACCAACCACTTGCCCACTGTCCCTCTCTCCAACGTGATCCATGGAATCAAGGGAGTGGCCAGCATCAGCCTTCTGGTACCAGGGACTCCCATGCCCAAAAGCCATCCCAGAAAAGCTGTCCCATTACCGTGCAACTTCCCAGAAGTCACGTTGGTGTCAGAGTGTGAGCGCACGTGGCTCTTCTTGAGGATGCCCTGTGGAGCTGAAGACTGTCCCTCCGAGAAGCTGGACCGGCGCAACAGGCTCAGGCCCTTGCTGCCACCTCCACTCGCCCCCTGCTCCCCCAGGGATGATACTGAGTCCAGCTTCTGGGAGCTGCTGGAGGAGAAGAGTTTGGAGCTACTGCTCTTGGTGCTGCTGGTGCTGGTGCTGCTGCATGCCCGGCCCCGGCGTCCCAAGTTCCCAATGGCCAGGTACTCCGGCCCGTCATTAACATCACTCTGTGGGTCATCCTGACTCCCTGTCCAAGTATCCTCGCTCTGGCTGGTGGTGCTGGAGCTCATCTCGCTGGCTGGAGAGAAGGGGTCTTTGGGTGAGGGGACAGAGCTGGGCTGCTCCAGAGGGGACCTGCCCTCACTGAAGGAGGAGGACCGGGTGGACGGGCAGCGCTCCTGGGGCTGGCTGGAGTTGGAGCTGCCACAGGAACTCACTGGTCTCCTGTCTGGACAGAGACAGGAACATGATTTCACACACTCTGGCACAAGGAGACAAGGAGATATATCCTATGGCAATAAGCTTGTGGCTTCACACCAACATGCCCACACACCACAGGCAAATCTCTCCCTCCTATCACAGGCAGAAATCTTCCATACCCATCCACCCCAACAAATACATAGGCAGATAAAAAGGTAGTCTTTTCTGGGTCTACTCTAGGTTCCCCAGCCCACCCTTGATACCTGAGAGGCCAGAGGAGGCTGGATGTTGGAGGCTGGAGAAGGACCCAAAGCAGCGCTGCTGTGTGCAGCTGGCAGCAGGGACGCACGGGGATGCAGGGAGGGCAGTCAGGCTCTGACTCTTGGTCACTGGAGATGGATTGTCACTCTTCCTGGTAACCTAAAGAGAGGTGGCATCATTAATAAATCAGCATCTATGGGGCTACAGTTCAAAAGAGCAGCAACAGAAAGGGATCAACCTACAAATGCCTGGTCACCAACCACGAACGATGCGGCAGCCCTGGGAACATGAGGGTGGGGAGGGAAAAACACAGCAGCACAGAAGGGAAGCAGCTCTTTGTTCACAGCTACAGGACAGATTCCCATTGGGAAATTACCAGGCTCTCAGTGAAATGATCCAGGCAGCCCAGCGCTCCCGGCAGATGGCTCTTGTGTCCCTCAGCACTGTGATCACACATCTCTCTTGTCCCAGCAGAAGGGTCTGACACGCACAGGGATGGCAGTGACGTGCCGGCCAGCTGAAAGAACACAGCCCCCATTTAATGAAGCCTCATTAATTGCTCTCCTCTAGGGATCTCTGTGCAAAGAAGGCAGCTGCTGTTTCCCTCCTCTGGAGAGGGGGCAGCTGGCACAGGGCTGCACGGGGGGTCACTGGCATAATGAGCAGGAGTAGGCACCCAGGTGTCCTGTGGTGTTGCCCATCCCCTCAGAGGGTGACTGTCCCTCATGACCAGGCAGCTCTCTGTGCTGGCCCTGAAGCTTAGGACTGTTGGAGAGGGCTTTCAAGGTGCCTCCTCAGGTCCTCTACTCAAATCCCTGGTGCAAGGCTGAACCAAGGTGCCCCACTAGAGGCTCCACACAGCCATCTCCCCAACCGTGATCCCTGGCAGGTCACGCAAGCAGGACAAGGACCAGTTCCCCACTCTCCTCCCCTCTTGGAGCAACTTTTACTAGTTCCAAGTCCAGGCCCTCGTCCAAGGGCTCCGTGTGCCCTGAATGTGACCTTGAGGGAGTAGCCGCAGCCAGTTGGCATCTGAGGAGAGTCAGATGTGAAATCTGGGACCTCAACTCACCACGGAGGTGTCAATCTGAGCCAGAAGCCTGGGGTTGTTCTGCTCAACAGCTTCCAGGCACTGCAGCATGGCTGTGACATGGGCGTCACTGAGCAGGAAGGCAGTATCTGGGGAGAAGAAAATGCTGCTCAAGGGAGTCCCCCCCACCCACATGGTTTGACACACTGGTTGCTCACACGCAAAACAACTTTTCTGCTGCCCTCCCTCACTCCCACAGAGCTTGGAAATGCCACCAGCTAGGTATTTTCCTAGTAAGAAGGAAAAGGCCCATTGCTCTTTACCTGTGTAGAACTTCCTGATGTACTGCCGGTTCCCCAGGAGCGGCCTCAGCTGCGCCGACAGGCAGTGGCACTGCAAGCTGTGCTGCAGCCACAGCTGCGCAATGGCCTGGTCCCCTGGGCCCTCGGGGTCACGCTGGCCGCTCTCCTGCAGGCTGATGAACTGGAAAGGGATGTCAGGCACAGGTTAAGGCAGGCAGGGGCAAGAAGAGGAGCAGGGCTTGTTCCACCACATGGCTTTGGTCCCCTTGATAACAGCAGCTTTCCCGTGCCAGTCACCGTCAGCGGGAAAGAGGGCATGTCCCAGCAGCTCCCCAGCCACCAGGGAGGCAAAAGCACCCGGCAGGAACAATGCATCAAAGGTCAGCCAGTGACCAAAGTCCTCTGACAGCCACCAGCACAATGAATTTCTCTTGCAAACTCTCCCACCCATAGGCCTTGCCCCTGACCTGGAGGGACCCCACGCTCCCAAATCCAATCTGACCCCAGTGGTGACGGTCATTTTGTTGCTGACACATTAACTGGGAAAGGCTATGGCAATGCCTGAGCTGCTGCAGCTTGCAGAGCTGGACTGGAGTTACACCCCTGCTCCCCCAGCAGCAGTCTGGACACAGGGACCACCAGTGGCCAGCCCCTTGTGCCCACCCACGGCAGGACCCATGGATGTCAGCATGGGGCAGCCAAGGACCAGGAGCATTCCCACATGCCAGTGGCTGGCACAAGCCAGGAATAGGAGAATAAATGCATGGTGAAGTCACAATGCAGAAATGGGACAGCCCAGACCCTCAGAGATCTGCACAGACACATGAGTCACCCCTGCGCACACACAAGCACTGCTTGTGCCAGTTCCCTTGGTGATGCCTGCTGCACCCAGCCCAGCAGAGCTGGAGACTGGCCTGGGAGAAATAAGCAGCCAATTGTCTCAGCCCAAGCCACACTGAGCTCCCAGGACATGGCTTGTACCCAAACACACGGCTGCGTCAGCCTCCACAAGCCACGGAGCCACTTTACTCACAACAGCCCAGGCACCACTGTCCCAGCTGCCCTCTCCCCTCCCACTGGGCACAAAAGGCCACCCCACCAGAACCCACCTTCTCCAGGTGATGAGCAGAGCCCGGACTCAGCCAGCGAATATCCTTCACAAACTGCCAGTAATCCTTCTGTCTGCAGCACACCTGCCCGGGACAGGCACAGTCAGGTACCACCTCCCAAGTGCCAGTTAAATGAGCATATCCCAGCTAGTCCCTTGCTGCCATGAGAGGACATGCTGTTTGCCTCAGCTTTATACAGACAATGAGGGGTTTTCTTAGTTACTCTTCCCATTAGAGAGGAACTGCAGCAGAGTTGCTGTCTTCCTCTCCACCCTCTTGGTTGTAAACACAGACCCAAAAAGTGTCTCTTCACCAAAAAGCTGATTATTTTTACTTCCACCCCTATTTCCTCTTTCACAAATGACAGAGGAATGGCTTCTGTTTTGGTGGTTTGTTTGGTTTGGCAGGGGAGTAGTTTGTTTTATAAGACTAGAAAACTAACAAGGCAATTTTAGTTTTCTAGACTGAATTGGGTTTTCTGGACAAATAAATAAAATTCATTTGAAAGCTTAGAAACCTCTTACCCTAGTTTTCTTAATGTGTACATATGGATTTTTTTACCTTTTTTTTAAATTCCCAACTGTAGGCAAAATTTGCCAAGAAAATAAAAAGCAAACGGAAATGTTTTGCTGGAGCAGCTATGAGCCAACTGCTGTTAGGAAGCTGTATTTTCACAGGCCTCCTTTTGCAACTCCTATAGCTTGACTGGTGTCACACACACCTGATCAGAGGAGACATTCCTGAGTGGAAGAGCTGTCTTTGCCTATAGTAAAAGCACTCAGGAAGGTAACACACCATCCTGCTTTGCAGGTCTGGCATGAACTGCTACCAACAGACAGACAAGTACAAATCATTTAAAACCTCACTTCCTGGAGCCTGTGAATAGCAGGTCTGTCAGAAGGAAGCACTGCACCCCTCACACAGAAAAGGTAGCTCCTCTCTCTGTCCATCTCCCAGAGAAGGTTCCTGGTCCATGCAGCTGGGGACTAACAGGAACAGCACCTCAAATAATGCTGCCTGCAAATTTAATAAATCCAGGGAGCGAAGCTCCCTGCTTGGACAACCTGCCAGTCTGGCTCTTCCTGGAGGTTTATTAGCTTGGGTGCAGCACTGCATAGGTGCAGTTTTCCTGATCCGGGACCCAGCTGACCCATGCAAGCTGCTGCCTGGGGCTCCTCTGTGCCATTCTCTTCTCTCTGGGTGGCAGTGCCACTGATGGGAAGCCTGTCCCCGGGCAAGCCCTGCAGCCTTGCTTCAGCTTTCCATTGTAAATTAATTGTGCTGGTAATTGCAAGCTGAAGGGGAGATCTTCAAGCCTCTGCCTACAAGTGGGAAAGAGAAATTCTTCCAGGCAGCCATGGAAGGGGGGAAGGCTGGGTGAGCAACTGCAGGCACAACAAGAGCCTGGAAAGAGTGATGCCATTCACGCAGAGCGCGGGTTTGGCTGCCAGCTCCTGTTATTAACACAGCTAACCAGAAAGAGTAAAGATGCGAGGTTTCTCTTGCCAGGCCTCGCTGGGGACTTGTCCAAGTGCAGATGATACGGGGCTGACTCACTGCAAATGCAATTTAACCACTTGGCTGCAGCAGAAAGAAAGGAGAGAGGGGCTGGCCTCAGCACGGGGGGCACAAGTACTTAGAAAAACCATATTGAAAGTAGATGAGATAGAAAGAACATGCACCCAGGTCCCTTTGACAAGCACAGCATTTGCCAGGCAAGCTCAGTCCCTGCTTGGATCACTTCCCACCCTGCTACAAGCACTGTGCCTACTCTGTGCTATGAGCACAGAAGTGAGCTGCAGCACCTGCTTGTGACAGGCACTGAGGCTGTGACAGACAGACAGACAGCCGTGCTGGCAGGACAGAGGCGTACCTTATCATGGATGAGGCCATGGTAGAGGATGCTATGCATGTCTCTGCAGAGCCGTTCCAAGCCACCATACTTGGACCAGACATTTGGGTTGCTGATGGACACCAAACCTTCCACTGTGGTCTTCAGGTTGCCAAGGAGCTTCCAGTGCTCCTTCCTGCAGAGGAACACAGCAAGATATCTAAGAGATAACAGGAAGAGAAGCTTCACAACATGGTATTGCACTCTCTCGAAGGAGACTCTGTTCAGGCTGAAACCTTTGGTGGTCCAGAAGCCAGCAAAGGTGAGCTGAAGCATTTCGCACCTCCCTGTGGTCTGCCATATGTGGTTTATGGACAACAGGCCATATTGTACTGATTCTTCTGATGAGAGGTAACCACCACCAGGAGACAGGCAGAACAGACTGATGGCTCCTGCAATGTACCACTTGCCCAGTCTGGGACAAAAATGCTGGGGATTGACTTTCTAGACAGGCTCTTGCTTCCCTGATATGTTCTCTCTAAGAGAGCAGCAGCCCCTCAGGAGCACAGCAGCTGTAAGGAAGGGTGTGAGGGCCACCATCGAGCAGACCCTGTGTTTACAGAGCAGCACTCCCTGAGAAATGCCCATCACATCGAGAGCTCCAGCCCAGTCAGGATGCAGAGGTGCTCCTCCCCATCTGACACTTCATCTGCATCTCCAGCTGTACAGCTGCTCTCTGGGCCCTGACCTACTGTAGGCACAACCTGCAAAAATGTTATCACGTTCTGGACAGAGAATAGCAAACTGCTAGTGAACTCTAGAGCATGCACAACAGTTCGTCAGTATCATCCCCCTTGGCTGCCCTGAATACAGCAAGAAATCACCATTATCTACCGCAAAGCAGGAGTGATGGCGCAGAGAGGCAACATCATTTGACTATGCAAAAGCAGCTTTGGGGAAGGAAGCTTTGGGTGACTGAGGTTCCCACTCAAGCTGCTTGACAATGTTGCCAGATGAAGAGCAGCTGTCAAAAACACATATTCAAATAGGAGCCACTCTCTCAGGAGAACAGGAATGTTGCAAGGTATAGTTAGGAGTGTAAATAACAAAAAAAACCCCATGCCTCTGCAGGGTTTATAACAAAAGCACCCCAACTGACACTTTAGAATGAAAATTCAGGTTTTCAACTGGAAAGAAACAAGATAGTGTTTCAGCAGTTAGTCCCTCCCACAGCCAAAACCAAACTGGATTTCCAAAACACAAGGGGGAAAAAAAGGAAAAAAACTTAAAATAAATAACATTATTTAAAACTGCTCTCACTTCTGTCCCTTGGGAATCAAAGTGTGGGCCGCATAATTCTGGTAATTAAAACAAAGCTTTTCTTACCAATATTCTTTTTTTGATACTTGCTCACTACTGACAAACCGTTTAGTTGAACAAGCAGATCATTAATTATCGGCTCCGCTTCAAGCTCCCCATTCAGTCCTCTTCCTCATGAGGGAAACATCACCACTTTCAGTGCCCACCTGAGCTTAAACCACACAGAAGCCAACCCATCCCACCAGCAAAGCCTGTCACCCTGACAGCACCAGAGCTCTAAACCAGAGCTCCAGCGCACGTGGCAGCATGTGTGTGTGTATGTTGTACTTAGACTAACAGGCACACTCAGGGCTTCATCTCAGGAGGGACTGAAGAAAAATGCACAGATATAAATCAAAGGCAGCTTCCTGAAGGAGATACAGCTTGGGGAGACATAAAAAAATGGTCCAGCTCTGCTGAATTTACAGGCTTTTCCCATCCCTGCCCTGAGCAATGCAGATTCTTTGTCTATGGATGCCCAGAGAGGAACGGGCAACCCCTGGTCAAAGAGCACCTGTAGCCACTGAGCTCAAACTATCAGCAGCTCCTCCCCAGGATATCTCTAACACTCAGAGTTAGGAAATGCAAGTGAAAGCTCAGCCATGCCACTGATATTCCAAGTCAGTGAGTCAGGGGAACTCCCTCCCATGTTATTTCATGCTATAAAAAGCAGGTGATGCACACAAGGATGTGAGGGTAGCACACACAGAGATGTGCCTTTCCAAATGAATGGTCTCATTAAAGGACTTGTGCATCTCAAGAGGTAGGAAACCAGGATCCATGGCTCTTTCCTAGCACGGGGAAACTAAGGGCAAGCAATCCTTGAACTAAGTAATCTCAAAATGTTAAAACATTGAACACAGAAGCACACAGAGAATAAGCAGCATAACTAAAGCACCTTTGCAGAGGTGATCTCGAACTCACCAAAAGTGAATTAAATCCTGGTTAGGCAGTACATATCCTATGGGACTTGTTGGCCCAAAGCAATTCACAAGTTGGACACGCAAGACCTTTCTGATACCCAAACCCCAGTTTTTTCCAGGCTGGAATATGCTGAAAAGCACACAGTGACACAAGGCCGAAAAAATGAAGACCCATATAGTTGGCTGCAGGTGGCAGGGAAATTGAGAGAGCACAGCTAACCATGTTGCAGCTTTAACCAGACTCTGGGGCAACCCTGAATTAGCAGCAGTTTGCTCCCCTCCCACTGACAGAGCCTGGGTTTCAGCTGCCAGGAGGGACGGAGAAAGCCCAAGTTCTCTTTTCTGCTGGCGTTCAGAGCATTACTAAGAAATCTGCTTTTTTTCCTGAATAAGGAGAATTCTCCTTTGCTCGCGCTATAGAAAGCCTGGCATGGGGTAAGGCCAATTCATATTACACCACGAAAACACCCCAATTTACAGTAAGGGCAAAGTGAGTAACACCCCAGAGGGTCACAGAACAAGACCAGAGCTTCCCCTGCAAGAGCCACACTTCTGCTGCTTCTGCTCTCCTGATCTAGCAGAGCTTGGCTCCCCCAGCCAGAAGGGCTGAGGGTGCTCGCAGGGGCCATGGAGCAGCAGTGACATCTCAGCTGCATCCCTTAAAGACAACCTCTCAGCTCTCCTCCCTTAAAGACAACCTCTGGTCCAGCCTCCAATTTTAACCACCAGCTCCACAAACTTGGCACTGAGTATCCTTTTTTTACCACAACAAACTCCATCCTCAGGTACAGCAACATCAACCTGCCATCAGGAACTGTCCCAAATACAACTGAACCTTTTGCACCAGAGTGACAAAAGACAGAATCCAGCCTTGGAAAAAAAAACGGCTTAATGCTGTCACTGCTGACAACAGGGAATGCTGCTTCTCTTCCAAGGCTTTCTCAGCTCCTCCATGCCACCAAGGGTAGGAACTTCTCTTGGTCCAAGTCGGCAAACGTGACTCACAGCAGAGGCAGGGAGCTATGCTGCTGACTTCTTAATTTAAAATGAAACCAAACCCTGATTACTTTCCGAAACAGAGTCACACAGGTAGCCAGTGTTCAAAAATGAAAAGTAAAAATGACGTTCATCTTTCCTGCAAACATCATCTGCTGCATATCTTCCGTGCTCTGCAGGAGGCACCCAGCAATGGCTGCTTGAATCCTGACCTCCGCCTGGAAGACTCTCTTGATCCTTCTTAGCACATTAAAGAGGTTGGGCTAAGGATGCTGAGGTTATGGAGAGACTTCTGACAAATCTCCAAGGACATTCATTCCTGCGCTGGCTGTCAGTTCCTCCTGCAGAAACCGAAGACGCCACGCAACCTGCCCTGCGCAGAGCCTGCTCCCGTCTCGTTGTCCCCAGATCTCCCAGACAACCAGCAGCCCCTTCCCTGGACTCCCCCGCCTGCTCCTCCAGCAGGCTCAGCGCTGCTGGGAAAAGGGATTAAAGAAAGCCAGGCTTCGTGCAATTCATCTGCAGTCGTGGGGAGCGGCTGACGAGGCAGAGGAAGCCAGAAGAGCTCTGCCAGCCCAGCAGGGATGGGCAGGAATAGCTGAACAGGCTGGCTGGAAAAGGGACACGCAGGGTAACTTGCATCCATGCTCAAAGCTGGCACTGATATAAAATGGGGGCACCACCACAAAAGGTGCCCCCAGCAAACACAGCCCAGAGGTGCTGCTTGCTGACGCATTCTTGCTCTGCACTGGCAAAGCATGAGGGAAGAAAATAGGAATTAAATGTGTTTTTTTAACCTTCCCATGGCAGATAGCTTTACCTGCTCATCTGGCTAAGTCTCACAAGCAGACGACCACAACCTGTGGACCCAGGGTGCTGTCCATTGGGCTTCAATCTGCACAGGACCTGCCTGTGACAAGCATGCAGGCAGCCAGAGGCAGTGACAGGCAGAGCAGATCCCAACAGCAGCCCACCTCCCGCAGAGTAGCTGCTCACATCCCTTAATTGCTCATAGCACAGGTTCCCTTTAGGAACCCTCTCCTCTGGCCCTGTTGTCCCTGGGGGTCTTGCTGGTGCCAGAGGCAAAGGCGGCTGCTCTTTGCTAACCTGCCCAGCTGACCACTGGCCCATCTGCTCCCCCTAGGACTGCTGTGTCCTCTGCACCACCCCAAGAGCCCTGCTCTCTGCCCAGCAGGACAGCACTAACCCTCCTGCCTCCACGGACAATGTCCTCCCTGGACATTGGCGTTACAGCCCTGCCACTCAATGCGTTTCAGACCTGCTGCTAGGAGGAAAAATCCAGCACACGATCCTCATTTTCCTCTCCTGTGCTGGCAGAAGGATGGACTTCAGCAAAATAACTTTTGCTTCAGTATTTTCTGTAATCCACAGGAAGATGGACCCAGTGATCTCTATCTTATCATTATCAGTAACTGCCACAATCTAGATGGAAATGGCACCTCACTGGGAATAAAAATGCTAACCACATCACACAGAGGACAAGGCAGTGTAAGGCCCATGCAGGATCCTCCCCAAGGCATCAGCACCAGCCAGGAGCGCAAGCAGGCCCCTGCATGTGCCAGCACCGGTGGGGCACGGTGCCCTGCTTGTCCCTGGGGGAGTGCTGGGGGTGGCACCACCCCAGCCCTATTAGTCACACGATGGCAGAGTCTGGTAGTGCAGGACTTGTGCTTGCAAAGGCAAGAAAACGCACAAAGATGAGCCTGGAAAGACAAAGCAGTGAATGCAGCCAATTCCTTTTACCTTTTGGAACCTGCTGTGGCTGAAGCACTAGTAAAGTGGGAGAACAGCTCGAACCGTGCCAATCAGAAGGCACCCCAAACCTGTGCTATAGCTTTAAAAGCACCGGTAGCATTTTCCCAGCTGATATGGCAAGCAGGAATAGAGCCGGCTGAGCCCTTCAGATAAGGAATGCTTCTCCCTCATATCAACTTTCAGCTGCTCCTTCCTCTCCAGCTAACACTCTCAATTTCCATCCAACATTCACCCTGTGCTTGTGAGCATCGGGGCAAAACCAGCGCACATGTAAAAACCTGAAGTAAATAGGACTCGTCATCAAAACACCTCCAGGAAACAGCCTCTGCTGCTCATAAATGCTAACAAGAAAAACCAGGCCTGAAGCACAAACGAAGACCACGCAGGCAAGGTCACCACGGCGCAGCCATGCTCACCGCCAGCCACGTGCAGGCGCAGGGCCTCGCCTTCAGGAATAAAGAGATAAATAAAGAAATTTCTGTTCAGCACCTAGAAGAGGGGATGCAGACGACTGCCAGGAGGGACGGGAGATAGGATCCCAGAGCAGCAAGCTGCAGGGCCACCTGAAGGGTGGCAGCGCGGCGTCAGGGCGGGGTGGTTTCGCCCTTAAGCTCAAGGCGTGTGAAGCAGAGGCCTGGCAGCTGCTGTGCTGGCCATGGCTGATGGGGGACAGAGTGGGGACAGAGCATCAGGTACTGCGGGTACACATCNCGTGCACACCCAGGACCCCGCCGCCCCAGGCGCGCACACGCGGCCCCACACCCCCGGCACCGGGGCTGCGCACCACGCCCGCGCCCCGTGTCACGCCTCCACCGGGCGCCCACGCGGGCCGTGCNCAGGTACTGCGGGTACACATCCGTGGCCGTCACTGCCCCTCCAGTGGCCAAGACTCCTGCCCAGGGCATGGAGCGGAGCGATGCGCTGGCCTCGGGTGGGTGATGGCTCTGACAGCCCAGCCCACTGTGTGCTTCCTCCCACGAGGGACCGAGCCGGGGGCAGTGTCACACTCTGCAAGCACTGATCCCACTCACGGGGGGTTTGTTCATTCCCCGCTCGCTCCCAGGTACCCCCATACCTGTGCCCTGGCGCTGGCTGTGCACACACTCCCACACACCCACGCAGGACGCGAGCTCTCCAGGAGCATCCCCTGCGCATCTCTACTGCTTCCCAGGCACCACGCGCCCGCCGGCACCGCTGCCACCCGTGTTCCTGCATGCACATCCCGCGCCGCGTCCCAGACACACTTACACACACACACAGGCGCGCGCGAGCGTGCGCCACC
>VZTG01006537.1:315896-436193 GCA_013397845.1 Melanocharis versteri
CTGCTGTGCTGGCCATGGCGGATGGGGGACAGAGTGGGGACAGAGCAGCAGGTACTGCGGGTACACATCCGTGGCCGTCACTGCCCCTCCAGTGGCCAAGACTCCTGCCCAGGGCATGGAGCGGAGCGATGCGCTGGCCTCGGGTGGGTGATGGCTCTGACAGCTCAGCCCACTGTGTGCTTCCTCCCACGAGGGACCGAGCCGGGGGCAGTGTCACACTCTGCAAGCACTGATCCCACTCACGGGGGGTTTGTTCATTCCCCGCTCGCTCCCAGGTACCCCCATACCTGTGCCCTGGCGCTGGCTGTGCACACACTCCCACACACCCACGCAGGACGCGAGCTCTCCAGGAGCATCCCCTGCGCATCTCTACTGCTTCCCAGGCACCACGCTCCCGCCGGCACCGCTGCCACCCGTGTTCCTGCACGCACATCCCGCGCCGCGTCCCAGACACACTTAAACACACACACAGGCGCGCGCGAGCGTGCGCCACCCNCCCCGCCGGCGCAGGCCGTGCGGCGGCGGACTACAGCTCCCGGTGTGCACTGCGGCGCTCGGGCGCCATGACGGGCGGTCCGGTTTAAGCTCCCCCGCCGCGGAGCTTTCGGTGTCCCCCCGACTTCAAAGCGCCGGGAAAAACCACAATGATTGCTGAGATAACCCTTACCAAATCCGGCCTCGGGCGTGATGAGGAAAATGCGCTGGCGAGGGGAAAAAAACTAAACAAACAACGTGTCCCTGAGGGACAGCTCATGCACTGATAACACCTGCAAAGACAGAGAAACGGAAATATTGTTCCGTTCTACCGCCCACTGTAAGGAGGATGTGAAAAATACAGCGGAATAAGATGTACCTTCCACCGAAATGCAGCGAAATGAAACTTAGAAAAGGAAAAAGTGATGCTGCTGCTTTCCGACTGAGAATAGTTAATGACAAGTTATTATCGGAGATAAAACCTAGATACGTTTCTGGAGTTGTCTGATGCCTCAGAAACCAAAACTAAGCATTTGTACAACGGCAATTCCCCATAACTGTTACTTGAAATGATAACTATACATGCTGCACACATGAAAAAGCACCCCTTGACCTGACATTTTCTATGTGGTTTATTTTACCAGTACAGTACTTCTGCAGCACATGGGGGTACAGAGAGAACTCTGTACTGTTCTTCGTAACAGCAACAATAACATATTTTTCAGAAGGTGCTTAATGAAGAGACCAGGACTCCTCATGCACAGTAATTGTATACAAATGTGGAGCAACAACTTGAGTCCAGTTGTCAGGCGGAAATTTCCTTTCGTAGAGCCTACTGCACGGATTGAAAACACTGCCTGCACACGGCATGTTAGGTCTCGGGGCATCAGACTGTGTTGACTCTCACAGTAAACATATTGGAGGAAATCAAGTCATCCAGACTATTGCAATTGTTGGATGATCATGTCTGGTGAAATGAAGCATGCGGATAAAGCTATCAGATCTAATTTAGCTGCTCTGTCAGGAATTACAAGATTCTTCTAGCTCCACCAGTCAGAAATAGCCTGGATGTTGCTCAACAGCGACTTTTTAAATTTCTTCAGGAAAAGAAAATCTCCATTTCCTCTGCTTCATTATGTTGTTTTGCACACGTTACTTATAGTCATTGTTTACTTAACTATTGTCAACGCCCACATTAATTTAGAGAGCATACAAAAAACCGTCAATAACAAACTTGTGGTCACACACAGACATGAGTTTCTGGGTCTGCACTGAGGTTAAATTGGACATTAACCTCCAGCGTAAAATTTAAGGAGTGCCAATAGGTGTCAACAATTGTAAAGGTATGTCATATATATATAAATACAGGGTCAAAGCAGCTGTGATATTTCACAGCTCACAACACTCAGCTTGGACTAGACAGTCTCCTCTGGCTTTAAATCTTTGAGTGCACTTAGCACACTTGATCCTTTGGGTGTTGTTTCTACTTGGTAATTTTAACACCTCATCCCAGGAATTTATGCATGTTCAGCAGGTGACATCTACTCTGCAATTCCTCCACAATTCCTCTGCAATTCCTCATACTGAAACAGCAGGGGTTACTGGGCAGACAAGCCATGAGGTCTCATTTTTGTGAGGAGACAACTGGTGCTCAGGAAAGGTGTGGGAAAAGCCCAGGAGAGAACAGCCCCGACATTTACTACAGCCTGTGGGTGGTTTAGACACACAGTGTTACACACTCGGCACAGCTGAGTCATACTGGACTTTATACAGTTAAAATATTGGTTCTTTGTAGCTCTCAGTGCCACGTGGGAGCTTTGTCACTTGGCTGGATGCTGACACACTCCCGAGAGCCACACAGAAAACCAAGAGCTGATATTTGCATGGTTGCCTTCGTGATCCCCAGCCATTTTGAACACAGAAAGAAAATACTCTTCAGGATCACAACTTTTGCCTGGTTTTCTGTTGTGCTGAGCAGCAGACAGCTGGTGTCCTGTTTAGATAATAAACACAACCCATGGATGTGGTAAAATCTGGATTTTGTCTGATTTCCACTTGTCACGAGGACAGGCAGCATCTGCCACCTTTGCAGTTCACATGTTTGTTTGGCCTAAACAGAGCATTTGTTTATCGGTGTGACGCAGTCCCCAGATGGAGCTGCACCCTTCAGCCTCACGGGAATTTGACTTAATGCTTTTTTAAAAATGTGTCTTTTGGCACCTCTATTTTTAGTAGCTCTTGGTAATCCGGCAATAGCGTATTTACTTTAGAAACGTCGCCTGATTGTAAGAACCTCCTACTCATCGGCAATCATTTGTCATCCAATCTCACTTGTCACCTGGGGGAAAATGTTATCAAAAGTTATCAAATCTGTGGGTCCAAATCCGTGGGTCCGTGTCTGAACTCTTGCTGCCCATGGAGAACACAGAGAAGAAAACAGGGTGGAACTGTCAGCCTCCAGCACTGTGGTCATGAGTTTCTCCTGCCTGAAGGGAAAATCTCTCACTAGCTGGAGGTGTCCTGTGGCAGCAACTGAGCCATTCTCTTCTAAACAGTAGGAAGCAGCAAGAGGAACATCCAGAAACACATTTTTGGCCTTATTTTAAAAGAGATGGATAAAGAGTGTAAATGGAGAGAGCAAGGCCTTGTCAACAGTCTGCAGCACAGGACACAGCTGAGGACAGAAAGCCTCAACTCACTCCTCTTCTTCGTGCCTTTCACAGTAACACTCCTAGAAAGATCTCCCATTCTTAAGGCCTGCACAGTATTTCAGTGCAGGCAGCTCCCAGCACAGCAGGACAGAGCTGTGACAGGGATTACACGCACAGGAGCTCGTTGTGTGTCAGGTACTCAGGATATTACACTTGCCACAGAGTGTTTATTTTAGCAAAATGTGCATATGGAATATGTGGGCAATTAAAGAAATGTGGGAGTGTTCCTGCTGGAAGGAGGTGTGCGCAAGGTCATGTATGGAAATCATTATCCCTACCCAAGGGTATTTGCAATACAGTCCCTGCAGTCTTGGTATGGAGCTCCCCCTCTGGAGGCAGGCAGGCAGACCCTAAAACAAGCTATCCTTTGGTCATGGCAAGGAGGGTCACCTTTAGAATGGCAGCCTCAGCATAGCTCCCAGAGAAAACTCGGGGAGACGTGGACAGTAACGCCAGGTGACCATTGTGAGCAGGGGAAATGGATGTGGATTTTCCCTTCAGCATTTATTACCTGGCTTCTGAAGGAAGTTTGTCCTCTGCGATCACCTTGTCAGTCCATCTGCTCCTTCCTTTTCTGTCTCTGGAACTCATTGACCAATTTCAACCAGCCATGAGAAAGATGTAGAGATTCCAGAGATAATTACTATCCCTTAACTGTAATAGAGTGTCAAATGAAGAAAGTGCTGTTGTGTAGAAAAAGACATTGCCCTGTTACGTGTAACTTGTTTAGCAGCTGCCCACTAGGCACGAGTGTACTGCTGACCCACCAATGCCCACAGCTCCAAAGAATGCAAACATACAGGGAGGAGGAGAAGGCCTTGCTAGACTCCTTGTTAAAAACACAATTTCTCTTCTGAATTTCTCAATCACATGATTCTGACCAAAAACTGGTGAAGATAACAACTCTGAAAAGAACCCAAAGAGAACAAAGTATCTATGGACACACTGTTCTGGGTTTAAGTAGTAATTTTAAGATTTACATGGTATTTTGAAATAGGAACCTAGTTTGAACTCTGCTGTTTGACATTCGAAAACATAATTCTGCTCAAAACCACCCTGCATTGGTTTTGTTGTTCACAGAACAGATTTTTTTCTCTCAATTGCACTGGGGTCACAGGGAAAGGCATCTCATACTCAGCTTCTCAGCTGAACACCCTTCCTTACCCTGCAACATAGAATGGTTGGATTGGAGGGGACATTTAGAGGTCATGTGGTCCAACCCCCTGCCAGGAGCAGGGACATTTTCAACTAGACCAGGCTGCTCAGAGCCCCATCCAACCTGACCTTGAGTGTTTCCAGGGATAGGGCATCCACCACCTCCCTGGGCAATCTGTGCCGGTGTTCTACCACTCTCATTGTAAGAAAAATCTTCCTTATACTCAGTCTAAATCGACCCTCTTTCCGTTTAAAGCCATCACCCCTTGTCCTATTGCAACAAACCCTGCCGAAAAATCTGTCCCCATCTTTCCTAGAGGCCCCTTCAAGCACTGGAAGCGTGTAATGACATCTCCCGGAGCCTTCTCTTCTCCAGGCTGAAAACCCCCAAATCTCTCAGCCTGTCTTCATAGGAGAGGTGCTCCATCCTTCCAACCACCTCCGTGGCCCCTCTCAGCACCCATCAGATCTGCAGCCAGCCCGGGACTCCGTGCCCTGCGGCACAACTGCCCTGTCCCCCAAGCCCCCTGCACCCCGCAGCTCTGCTTCCCAGCGCCCCCGCCACTCCCCGGCCCCAGGCCGATGTGTCACCCACTCTTCCCAAGGACACAGCCCCCNTTGAACTCTGCTGTTTGACATTCGAAAACATAATTCTGCTCAAAACCACCCTGCATTGGTTTTGTTGTTCACAGAACAGATTTTTTTCTCTCAATTGCACTGGGGTCACAGGGAAAGGCATCTCATACTCAGCTTCTCAGCTGAACACCCTTCCTTACCCTGCAACATAGAATGGTTGGATTGGAGGGGACATTTAGAGGTCATGTGGTCCAACCCCCTGCCAGGAGCAGGGACATTTTCAACTAGACCAGGCTGCTCAGAGCCCCATCCAACCTGACCTTGAGTGTTTCCAGGGATAGGGCATCCACCACCTCCCTGGGCAATCTGTGCCGGTGTTCTACCACTCTCATTGTAAAAAAAATCTTCCTTATACGCAGTCTAAATCGACCCTCTTTCCGTTTAAAGCCATCACCCCTTGTCCTATTGCAACAAACCCTGCCGAAAAATCTGTCCCCATCTTTCCTAGAGGCCCCTTCAAGCACTGGAAGCGTGTAATGACATCTCCCGGAGCCTTCTCTTCTCCAGGCTGAAAACCCCCAAATCTCTCAGCCTGTCTTCATAGGAGAGGTGCTCCATCCTTCCAACCACCTCCGTGGCCCCTCTCAGCACCCATCAGATCTGCAGCCAGCCCGGGACTCCGTGCCCTGCGGCACAACNCTTCCCAAGGACACAGCCCCCGGAGAAGCCCCTCCTGGAGGTGGCCGCCTACTCGCTCTTCCCAAGGACACAGCCCCCGGAGAAGGCGCTCCTGGAAGCGGCCGCCAGCACCCAGCGCGTCCCCGCGCCCCCAGCATCGCCCCCCGCCCGCTGTACCTGCTCCTCCCGGCCGCCAGGAGGCGCGGTGCCCGACGGGCGGCAGCGCCGCTCCCCAGCGCGGGCGGCCGTGCCCCGGGCTGGGNGGGGGGTGGGGAGGGGAAAGGATGGGACCCTCCCACAGCGAGGGCGCAGGAGGGGCGAGCGTGGCGCCGGGGGCTGGGCAAGGGGGCGAGTCCCGGCCGTGTCACCGGGAGCAGCGGGGATCCAGGGGTCGCGATCCTTGGCGGGGAAGAGCCGGGGCCCCTTTGTGCCGCTTGGCGGTCTGACCAGGCCGCAGACCGGGCCGCTGCCTGCGTTTGGCCCAGTGAGGCCCTCGGTACCCGGGCCTTAGGTTGGGTGACTCTCGGAGAGCGTCCCAGGGCCTCGCCTGGCACTCACAGCTACAGGGATGGGTGAGGTTTGGTGGTTTCTCAGCTGGCCTGGCCTTTTTATTCTTCTCAGGTTTGGAAGTCGGCAGTGGCAAGTCTCCCGTCTAATCCCTTTGCAGTATAAGAGCAGTCACACCAAGCATGACGTCGCCTCTACCACGTAGTTTCCTGTGACAATCTACCCCGTTGTCCCCTGCCCTTCTATTGCAGGGTGTGTGTGTTAGGAAGTTGCACAGACTCATTACAACCCTGCAGAGCTGTGTCTCTCCAGTGTGCCCGAGAAACTGACTTCCACACTGTAGATACTTCAGTGAGGTATCTCAGAGAAGTTCTGTTCTGGTGCTGTGTACTGAGTCCTCTTAACAGTCAGGGACAATTTGATGTGTTAGTGGACTGCATCTTCCAGTTTACTTTTATTAGAAAAAAAAATTAAATTTAGTTTTGTGCACTCCCAGACTGCTCTGTGATGCTACCAGAGCATGATAGACTGGTGCTCTCAGGAGACTTTCTTCAAAAGGCAGAATCACAGTGTGAACTGGAATTATTAATGGTGGACTTGGCCTTTTTGTGGGCCACAGTAAAATAAGAGAATTTGTACAATTTCTCCCCCTGTAAATAATTCAGTGGAGTTCTTTGTTTGGGCAGTGGAGATAACTGGTGAAATGATGTTTGAAGTTTGTCTGAATGGAGAGTAGTGCTACAGCTTTCATAGAAAACTAAATCTGTTTTTACTCATAGCACACAATCTTTGTTTTCAGGGTTGCTAACAGAGTTATTGATCCTGGCTCATTGTATTTTCACATATTCTGATGTTTCTTGGCTGAGTTAACCTTTCAGTCAGTCACTGCTACATGTCCTGGCCATTAATTAGTAGCAGATTGCGAAGGATTGTTGTAGTGTCATGAGGATTTTTTTTAAAGTGGTGTTGTGAAGTGGGTCTGTCCCTCAGCTTCTTTGGGTGTATGAGAATGTTGTCACCCATGGCTGCTGTCCCCAGGTGAAAGCTCTGTGTCTGATATAACCAAAGGGAAGATGCAGTCTCACATCTAGTGTGATACCAAAGAAACCGACATGACCTTAATCTAGGAAATCTTAAGATTGAGACTGTGATGTTGAGTGAATTCTCATGTAGTAATAAAGATTAAACATGTTTTGGTTGTGTTATGTGCAGCTCATGTGCAGCTGAGCTTCCAGTTTGATACTGTTCCCTGATAACTCTGCTGTTCTAGCTGTAATTGTGGTCTCTGATCTCACGCAAGATTGGAGAATGCTTCAGTGTGGCTTCTCTAACAAATGCTTGAAGTCCCACATATCCTTCATTTACCCAAATAAGAGAATAGTAACTGAAAATTAAGTTCTTTTTGTTTAAAAAATTGTAACCTTGTGTGCAGCAACTTGTAAAAATAGGATTTAAGATGAAGCAGATGAACTGTGAAGCATGAATCCGTGTTTGAAGTGGCTTTGGCTTCCTTTGTGTATAAAAAGATAGTTTAGAATCCTTGCTCCAGAGACAACCGCTTTGGTAGAGAGGATTGTGTAGATATCAAACCCTGAGTGACCTGTATCAGTATTCTTGTCCTAGTAGATTTTATCTGAATATTCAGCCATTTTTGCAGCAAAGTGAGTTCATTTTCTCTTAGCTTTCCTTTGACAGCATGCAAACCATTGGATAACAGTGTTGTGATTTTTGTCGTTTATGTTTTTTACGCTGTTTTCTCTGTTCTACTCCTTATGAGTCGATTTGAACTCAGTTACAGACACAGTAACCCCATTTCCATCTCTCCTTGGCTGAAAAAAGACTGTCCGCATATTTGTGGAGGCTCCTTGTTGAAACATGACGTTTTTTATCAGTTGTGCTCTCATGATAAAGATGCAGTAGGCACCGTTTGACAGTTTCCTTTAAGGTGTTCTTGTAAACAAGTTGACAGTCAGATAATAGCTGCCACACCTCTTGCTTTACTCTTCTCTCCTGAACTGGTTACCAGGTCAGTGAAGGAAATCAAACTGGTGTAGCAGAATTTGTACTGGACAGACCTGCTGTTCGCTTTTCATCAGCTTGTTTCTTACACATACTTTTGAACTGATTAATAACTTGTCTGAGATTGTTTCCCTGGACAATAGATAAGGTGATTGCTTTGGATTGTAGATTCCTGGGGAGAGATGTCTTGCTTGCTTTTTCCCCCATCATTTCAGTCTTAGTGAACGACTGAAGATAACTGATGGCCCGAGTTGTCTCTGTATGATCTTTTTAAAGTAGCTTAGGATGAAAGAACTAAGGCTGGAATTGACATTTTATCTGGACTCTGCAAAGTCTGGGAATGAGATTGGATTTACATTTTCTTTAACAGTGTACAAAAACTAATGGAGTCATTCAAATTAAAATTTAATGCTGGGCTGAATGCCATGATCTTACAAGCATCTTGCATTTTCTGGATGTATGCAACTGCTTCTCTTTTGCTGGGGCATTGTATTATAAAGTAAGTTCTATAAGACATAACAGGGACTGGATATTTGTAGTGCTAATGCTTCTGGAACCTTAACTTGTGTGTGCTGCCTTTGCAGGATTGACTGGTCTGTCTCCTGTGACTCCAGGCTGCTCAGGGTTTTTTTTCAGTATGTCAAATTTTATGCAGTATGTCAATTTTTTCTTCTTGTAGATGACATAATCAAGCTGAACAAGAAAGAAGAGAGAAAGCAATATTCTCCAAAAATAAAAAGAGGGCTTCAGCAGAATCGAGCTCAACAGTTCAGTTCACAAGGCTCCAAGTGGGGAATCCAACAGCAGAAAGGTGGGTGTGCCAAACATGACATGAATTCCATATTATCTTTTTTGAGGCGAAAGGTAGATGTGTGGATTGACATGATCAGTTCACGTGTCTTTCAAATAGAGTCTTTTGATTATAATTCAGGGTTATTTTTAATCTATTTATACTTGGTTTTGTTTCTGATTCAGTGTGAGAATGTATTTGACATGTTTGGCCACCAGAGAGCTTAGATGCTTGAGGGACTGTCTTTGACTCAAGGAAGAATTGGCTTGCTTTCTGATTCTTCAAATTAATTTCAATTTTGGAAATTGTGATGATACTTTGCCCCTTCTCAGAGATGGACAGAACAAGTGCTTACGCCAAAGCCTGTGTATTGGGAGATGTGGAGGCCTTGCCAGAGCTTTGTGCAAAAGAAAAAGATATTCATATTTGCTGGGTAGAATTCTCTTTGTAGGCCTCCCCAAAGTATCTGTTACTGCAGACTGTGATCCTGGCTCAGGAATATTTAAGTGGGTAGTGCAGAGTGTGAGTTGGCTTCTCTTGGTAAGAGCTTGAGATGCAAAGGAAGTGTCAGCCTTCTTAAGCTAGTGTTTTTATAGTGGAATACAAAAAGGGGAAAAATCATATAGGCAGGGAGTGAAGAGAGGAAAAGTGCACAATAGCAGCTTTGCAGTCGGTTCCCCTGGGTAACTCACAGTTTTTTGATAAACAGGAGACATTTTAAAATGATTCCCAGGCTTTAGTTCAGTACATGGATAGCTCCTGCTTGAAGTGCAGGCTGGTTTTGCTTGCAATTAGTTTTGAAAAGTATCTGTTTAGTACTGGATAATCAAAATATGGAAGACTGCTGTCTGATAAGAAAGCTTACCACCTCAGTATGAGCTAATTAGGTGTTTAGGTTAATACATGCAGTTTCTTGCTTAGTAGCATTCCTTTAAAACAAAGACATCTGTCTGGTGTACTCACAATGATCCCTGTGTTTGTCTTGCTTAGTGTTTGTTGTAGCAGCAGCTCCTCCTTAGCATCTTAGACACAAATGTCTTTAGGGATCGGTGGAATGTTGTGTTACTCAGGGCTCAGAGGAGTTTTGGTTTCTATGCAGGCCCACACAACTGTGTTACTTGTACATCTCTAAGAAATTGGTGACAGGGCTGGAAAAAAATTTACATCACACGAAGTGTGAGGATATTTGTGTGGGTGAAAAGTAAGTGAATTTAAGCTGTAGATTATCAAACATGTAGGCTCCGTTTATAACTGCAGTTGTCAAGTGCAGTTGTTTATCATTGAAAGAGCACAAAAGAAACAAGTATTAGGATTTAGAATTTTAGGAGAAACTTGATCTGTAAACATGAAACTCTAAATACTACTGTTCGGGCAATTACTTTTCTCTGCTGGAAGCTTACCAGCTTGACTACCTGTGTTCTAGGAAAAAGAAAACAATTTCTTTGCAAAATTGCCAGATTCATGACATCTTGAAACATTGTGAATAGTTTCAACAGCTCCCTCCTATACAGCTTGGCACGTTTTCTCCCATTGAAAACAAATCTCTTATATTGTTTTTAAGTAGAAGGTGTCATTTAATAGTTCTTGTGAGCCTTCTAGTTATTAGTAGCTTACCAGTAGATTTATTGCTATTCTGTTGTTATTGAAGTTACTCTGATAAGTAGCAAATTCTCTATGGACAACTTCAGAAACCACAAATGATCAGCAGTGTTCAATTCCTTGTGGTTTTAGAAGTGGCTGCCAAATTTTCTGGAAAGAAGAGAGAGACTTGAGCTGGAATTCTATTCAGCTTTTAGGGGTGAAAACAGAGAGAGGACCATTGTTCATCTAAATAAAAGTTGTCCTTGGTGATATGCAGAATGCAACTGTACAAAGCCCTGTGCAGCCTGAGCTAACTTGGAGGTTTTCATTTATTTGAGCAGAGCTTGGTCTGTAGGCCTTGTGAGGTCCCTTTCAGCCTAAGCAACCCTGTTTCACAGCTTTTCTTTTGGAAAATAAGAGCATTTGCTAACCAGCCACAAAATGTGTGTACACAGCAGTTCTCCATGGCAAATTGATCTAAGCTGGATTCTGATCACTGGCTTACCTCATGCCATGGCTCCTCTCTCATGGGGAAGCACAGATTTATTATCAGTGCTTGTAAGTCAGATATGTTAAAACTAAATGTGTCTGTTGCTGGAGAGCTGACTCCTCAGTCTTAAATTTGTTTTGCAGTCTGAGGTTCTAGAGGGGAGGATACTTGGGGACAAAATTGGAGCATGGTCTGTATTCATAGCATGCAGCTAAATGACTCCAGACAGGGTTAATCAAACCCTGGTAACTGGAGATACTACAGACCTCAGACTTAAAAGCCTTTTATATTCAAAAGCTGCTTTCAGTCCTTAGTTTGGCTGCACTGCCATGCAGACTTGTAATTGAAAACACTTCAAATGTTATATAATTCATGTGCTGTTTAATGTGATTTTGTGGGCCAATTGCTATGTTCTTTCCTCTTAAGTTATGTCTTGGGAACCACTGATTTAAATAAATAATCTTTGAAGCTGTTTTGGTTTTTTTTCCTTTAAAATTAAACTGGTAATTTGAAGTTAGCTGAGTTGGAAGGAAGCTGAGGGACTCTCTGTTTGGTTTGGTTTTATATTGTTCAGTACTTGATGAAGTTCCATTTCAAAGTATTTTGGTAGTTTTCTATGCTAGAAGACTCTTACGTTCTTCCTGCAGACATGTCAAATAAGAAATTTTCAACAGAAATTAATGCAATGAACTAGAGCAAAACTGTGCTCTGTATGAGAAGCTGATCATTGCTGTGCTGGGGCTTGGGCCAGACACGCTAAAACAACTGAATGACCAAATTGTCTTAGGTGTAGTGATGGCCCCTGCTCTAAGGCTTGAAGTGTGCAGCCAAGTAACTTGTGCTGCCTGCAAGGCATCTTAAAACATTAATCTTTTTCTTGCAGGAAGAACTGTTGAACTTTCTGTGTTTGTTGCAGGTTATGGTAAGAATCGTTTGGGGCGCAGAAAGAAGATAGCCGGGAAGAAGCGTTCTTATGGAGTCATAACTGGCCTGGCAGCCAAGAAGGCTGTGGGTTCACACAAAGGAATCAGTCCTCTGAACAGACAGCCACTGAGTGAGAAGGTAATTAATGCAACCCTGGTGATTCGTGTCAGAACAGGTTAAAAAAATGAAACACGAGTGCTTCACAACAGTGCTACTGAAATATAAAATGGAGACATATGGTACAAACTTTTATCAAATTTGCAATGTGTTAGCTGAGTTCTCGTTTGTTTTGAGTGGGCTGGATAATGACTAGGTGTGAAAGTAGTTTCTAACACTTAAATGGGTTGCAAGTCATGAGAGTTGAAGTACTGAAGTATATTCTGTGTGAGTATGGAGCGAGTTACTGTATTTTGACCAGGAAAATTGGTTTTCTTACAGACCAATGATTCAGCTAACCTGCAGGTGCTAACCATGTGCTGTTACAAAAATGAAAGTTTTTGCAGAATTCTAAACTCCATCAGTAGGTTCCCTTCTCTCCACTGCTCCAGTGCCTTGTTGCCTGCTTCATCTCATTCGGTATTGTAGAATGGGGATTGCCTTTGGATTTATGAAGAAGACTAATTTTGAGATGTGTGGAGCATGGATTTTTGTCAGTTTAGGGAGATATGGTAAGGAAAAAATAACTGCTAAGATCTGCTGCTTTTTATTCTGTCCTGAGGATGTGGAGAATATAGAATTCATTAAATTGTAGAAGGTATTTTCAAATTACACTAGACTGTGAAAGATAGACAAAGCCGAGTGTATTCTAATCACAGTTTGTAAATGGAAACTGAAAGAAGAATGTTTGTGTGTGTACAGTATACATTATGCTGTATATGTTTGTTGTTTTTTAAGAATGCACAGCGGAATTACCCAGTCTTGAAAAGGAAAACAAACCTGCAGAGACAATCTGAAATGCAGAGAAAACAAGCTCCTGCCCTCAGGAGGCCTGCCCTGCTAAACAGGAGGTAAAATACCAAGCCTGCTTTCTGAACACTCCTTGGCAACTTTCCATAGTGAATCTTGTTTGACAGGACTGAGGCTAAGAGAAGACAATAGGTACTGGCAGTAGCAATACGGTCAAGACCACCTTGTGTGTGAAGTTCTACAAATCTGGACGCCAAGAATGTGATAAACGTGGTCTCGATACAAAGCCAGATGTTTGTTATAATGTAGAGCACTCAGGAAGTACCTCTTTTTGTGAGCACCTGGTATTCTGCCTTCAGTTAAATCACAGGCAGCCTATATTTGAGCAACCTGATCTTGTGAAAGGTGTCCCTGCCCATGGCAGGGGGATTGAATCTAGGGAATCTTTAAGGTTCCTTCCAACCCAAACCATTCTGTGTTTTATGATTCTGTATGGAAATGGCTGCTGTGGATTTTGATAGCTCAGAAGTGTCAGCATGGTTTAGTGAACTTTCTAAATGCTTTTGTGGAAGCTGGTGCCATCTGCAGCTTCAGGGAAGCCATTGCATGTTTTATTGGTGCTGGAATTAACACATGTGTTATAAACTGCAACCGAAATGGTTTCTATGATAAAAGGTTTCACTATATGACCATAGCGTGAAAACTGTAAACAGACTTCGTTTATACATATCATTTTAAATTTTTTTTTCATCTTATCAACAGTGTTTAAAGTGTTGGAGGACACTGAGCAAAGTAAAAAACAGAATTAATGACCATATTGTCCTGTGATGTGTGAACATTGGGGTTCTATGTACCAGCAGTGATTTCTCCATTTATGAGTAATGTGTTTTGTTCCTAGTGGATGAGGAGCTTATCCCAGCTGAAGCATTTAGCCTCGAAGAGGCAGCACTACAGATGTCCTTTGAGCACTTTTTTGACTTCCATAGTAGTCTCTCTAAGGTGTTCCCTGTGGAGCTTTTTATAACTATATTTTTTAATAAATGTTACAGGAATAACATGCCATCCACTTTTGTCAGAATTGGAAACAAACTAAATCAGCAGAAAGATACTCGTCAAGCAACTTTCCTGTTTAGAAGGGGCCTGAAGGTAATACAAATTTTGAAAAGAGTAAGGCAGTTGGGCCACAAGTTCTAAGCTAACCTGTAACACTGATATTAATGAACCAACTTCAAATATCAGATCTGAGTAGAAGCTTCAGGTGGATTGGGAAATAGCCACAGGTTCTTCTAGGGAAGTGCACTCGTTCTCTTTAGTTACTGTAATCCATTGAGCTTCACATTCCATTTTAATCGATCTATTCTGAGGGGCATGGAACTTGTCAGTGTTAGAGGGTATTTGCAAGGTATTAATTTTTCCTTTTAAAAGTTAATGTTAGAAAGCACTGTCCAGCTTTCGGAAGTTGCCTTCAGGTGAATAAGAGAGCAGAAACACATTTTAGAATCTGATTGTGGTTTGGTTTGCTTTTTTAGTTATTTTGGGGTTATTTATTTCAGTTATTTTAGTTACTTAAGGATTTTTTAGTTATTTTTAGTAGGATGGAGAGATTAGAGAGTGCACAGTGAATGAAAAGTGGTGGTTTTGGTTTTTATTTGTGCCCTCATTCTTCATCTGCCATGGTTGAGACTGTAAATAGCTGCTGTCTTCCTTCCAGATGGATTGCAAAATTACAGACAGGATCAGGAACTAGACAGACATCTCTTTTTTACATTTTGATGTATCTTAGGCTGACATAATCCTCCGAAATGTTGCCATTGCTCTATTGGCAGTTTTGCTTAAATCATTTTGTGTTCTTAAAGTAATTTCTTTTCAATGACTTAGAAAGGTAGTAGGACTCCTATCTTTGAAGTCCCTCTGAAAGTACAACCCTGTTTGTACAGAGTGTACAAACAGCTTTAAACTTCTGTTTTTGAACTTCTGTATTTCCAGCTGCTATAATAGGAATTGAAACAGTATTCAAATCTGGTGTCTGTATTGATGTGTTTTCAGGTGCAGGCCCAAGTGCAGTCAACAGATGATCTTGATAATCAGACAGTAAAGAGAACTCGTCAGTAAGTATCTAATTTGGAAAACTTCAGTTTTGTAACACATACGATTTTCATTTTAGCTCAGACTTCCTGGCTGTGACAATAGAAGAAGGGTGGATTTTTTCCCCTCTAGGCACATCAACTAGAGTGACAGTGATCCTCCTCCTATTCTCAGTTATTTCCTAAATTATCTTCTAATTTAACCAGGAGGAGTTGGTTTGCATAAGACATTTGCAGGAATGAGGGGGAAGGTGGTAAGAGGATCAGACTAATCTCTAGCACTCATGAATACTGCATGGACTGGAAGAAAAATTCAAATGTCAGTGTTCTCCTGAGCTCTTGTTGTAATTTCCCTTTTATTTAATATGGATATAAGCCTGTGAAGCAGTTTAGAAATGAAAAAGGCAGAGCCCAATGAGGCCACTCGGCTCTTCCCCCATGTACTCTTCCCATACCATTCTGTGTCTGCTGGGCTCTTTGCAGGGTGTTTCTTGGGAGCACAACAGGGTGAGAAAGCAGCAGGTGCCACAGAGTGCATTCTGTCACCTCTTGAATTTGCTGTGTGGGCCATTTTGGCCCCATCCGTGGCAAGGAAACTGAATGTTTTAAAAAAGTGAAGTCTTGGGTCAGTGCTGTAGTTCTGGTGCACCCTGACTACGTGTGATTTAGTGCTCTCCTAAATAGGTGTAGGTAATGTGAAAGGTACAAGAATCAATAGCCGCGAGTCTTGTAGCTGCCTGTGGTCTTTGTACTGGCCAACATTCCGAAAGCTTGCACATTCTTTGCTGGCCAATATTTTGTACATACCTTTAAAGATACCCTCACTGAAATCTCTGCACAATTTTTGTAAGTGTTTTTTGTGTTTTCAAACTAGATGGCGAACTTCTACCACAAGTGGAGGGATCCTGACTGTGTCTATTGACAACCCAGGAGCAATCATAAGCCCAATGTGAGTTTTCAAATAAGTTCTGAAATGTTCTGAATATAAATGACATTGCTGCTTTGAACCTTTAGCAGGTTCCTTGCAGGTAGTGTTTCAAGTGACCTCAGTCACAGCTTCTTGTGAAGGCTTTTAAGTCTGGCCCCTTTCTGAGTGTTTCTGAGCGGTGTTTGAATAATATCACAGCTGGATCTCACACGTCATCTCCCAGTTAGGAGCTCGATGTGGTGTATAGAGTGGAAGAGTGGTGGACTGGTAGATTTTCACCTTGTCTGCCCCTTCCAAATCAGACCATGTCACAGCTGTTTTCTGCCTCTGAGTGGAAATGAATGATTCTTGATGAGTGATGGTAACAGTTCCTCCCCGATTCAAAAAAGTACTGCTGGACTTACGCTTAAAGAGAGCATTGCTGTATTTGTCTTCGGGAAGTTGATGGTACTGTTGTTTATAGGTGGTATATTTTAAAAATGTCTTGAGTAGCATTTTGTTGGTAGCATTTATTCAGTAAGGAAAACTGAACCAATTTTTATTTTTTGTATTGATAGGATTAATTAACCTCAAATTACATGTTTGGCAGTAGAATTGCAGATGAAAAATAAGATGGTTTCCTGCTGGGACTCTTCCTGTCTGATAACAATAACAAATGGTCCCTTTTTTAGTTCTGCCTGATTTACCTTCCTGAATTTGTGCCCTCCAGCTCTTCAGCCAGCCTGGTCAAATGGTTTGATGAAAAATTCATACCTCTATCATCATTAAGGCTTTCTTGCATAAAACACATGTTCATCATGTCCTTTGTAATATTCTTCTTTCACAGTTCCCAGAAATTACGATTAACTCGTAGTCCTGTGCCACCATTTCTGATGAAGAGGGACCAATCTGAAGAGAAGAAGATTCCAAAAGGAGTTCCATTGCAGTTTGATATAAATAGTGTTGGAAAACAGGTAAATACAATTTTCTTTTCATAACTGTGGAAGTAGTTTCAAGACCAATAAAAGCCAGTGAGGCACTTTCCTTTTAGATTCATTAGTGACAGAGAGAACTAGTGAGTACTTCTTGTTTCCACTTCCAGTCCTTCCACTAACTCGCTGTGTAACTTCAAGCAAGTAGCTAAACTCACTGTTCCTGTTCTTCTAGTTCATGCCCACGTGATTTAAATGAGATTTAAAACGTTGAATATTTCTAAAAGGCTTCTGGTGTTCCTGCTGTGCTTGCATCAGCAACTGTGAATAATTCAGGGATGAGCTGCTTTCAGCTGTGTGACCTGCATGGAACCCTGGCAGCGGAATTTATAAGGCAACTCTTGCTGTCCATCTAGGAAAAAAAATTAAATGTGGTGATGTAAAGGCTTGAAAGATGAGCAGTTTTTCACAAGTTTCATGGAGACAGGTGATTTGGTGCAGGAATCCTAATGCTGTCATTGAAGGAGTTCTTACAGGGTGACAGAGTTAGATGCTGTTCTTGTAATCAGCTCCTTAGTGCCAGCTGTAGAAAACTGCATGGAGTCAAGGCATTGGTCTGCATTTGTTTCATCCAGGAATAAGATCTATGTCAAAAATAGTCTACTACTGTAGTGTAAAATTAATCAAACTTTTGGATTAGACTCCAGCTTGCTGCCTTAACTGAGTGAACTGGAAGGCAACCTGCATTGAAACTGTGAAAATGTTGCGTTTGTTGAAGTTGCAGAGAATCTGTGTGGGGAACTGTGTACTGAAAGTTCCGTTTTTCAGTCTGTCTGTCCTCAGTTAAACTTACAATATTTTGACTAGGCTTTGAGTATTGACATTATATACCATGTGTTCTTAATGAATTCTGAGAATGCAAGCTCTTCATGTGTAGTCCAATCTGATTTTTAAATGGTGTAGGAAGTGACACAAAATCCAAGTGAGGCAACTAAGGAGTCAAGTGATGATACAGACTGAAGAAAAACGTATTCTGTCTCCATTACTTTGATGAAATTAACCCAACACCTTTAAAGTTTTGGTTAAATGACTTTATTTTTCAGACAGGGATGACGTTGAATGAACGATTTGGGATCTTGAAGGAGCAGAGGACAGCACTGTCTCAGAACAAAGGAAGCCGTTTTGTAACAGTGGGCTAACCTGGCAGACGGACTTGGGCACTGAGCCCACCTACCTAAGACCCTGAGATAAAAGTGGGCAGAAGAATACAGCATATGTCACTAGAATTCTCCAGACATCTTGCTAAGATGGTGGCAGAGCTATCTCTCTTTATTACTTTTACTTGGAATGGTAAAAGACTTGATGCCCTGAGGGAGAAAAAGTGGAGAGAAACTGATCCGATGTAGTGGCACCATCACCTGGTTGGAAAAGATTCTGTTGCCCAGCTGAGTTCTTTGACCCCTCTGTTATGGTAAAGATTGTTTAAGTGTTTAATTACAAACCCAATTTTAGGGTTTTTTAGGGACTCCCTTTGAGCTCTCTTTCAGATTCCAGTTTAGCACAGAGCCTCAGTCCATGGATACTTTGGTAGCGATGTAGCGGCATTTTTCATTGGTTCTGTACTTCTTTGTGCTTTTAAAGTTCCATTTTTTTCCTTTCTTGAAAACTGTTTTGCATCCTCACGTTCACAAATAAAGCTGTTAGCTGAGACCTAAAATTTGTAACTGGGATGGAGACTATTCTACTCTTATCCTTAAAAGTGGTCCAGGTCATATACCATATTGGAGGTAAACTGCAGAGGCAGTTCCAGAGTCTTTTATATTCCAAATAGCTCAACTTCATCATTCTCCTCTGTAAATTGAGTTTATATATCTCCTTTTCTTCTTAAACTTTTGATTTTTATTACTTTTTGAAAGGTTTTTCACAAACTTAATGCAATAACTTCATGTTTTTGAATAATTTGATATGAAAAAATACAGCAGTTCACCAGGAAGTCAGCAGCATGGTAGTTTATTACCCTCCCAGATACAGGATTCTCATCCTGCATACCTTGCCCAAGAGGGTTTCCTCTAACTCTTAAAAATAGCTGGAGGCAAGCAATCTCATGGCACTTGTTTGTTTATACCAAAGAGAGGTAAGATGTGAAGCTGATCCGAAGTGGTTAGACATCTGGAAATCTTCTGAAACTGAGGAACATTACTGGAGGAAAGCCCTCAGTTTGCTAGCATGTGTAAGGCATTAGGCAGGAACATGTAGCCACCTGCCTTAAGCATAGCTCTGTGCATCAGAATCTGCAGGACAGTAGCAACTGGGGCATCCTCAATCTGAATTTATATAATCCCTCAAACTGAGGCACCTCTTCAGAATCGCTTCCAGACCAGGAACAGATGATCTTGGCACTGCTCTTTGGCAAGGAGGGTTAGGTACAGTCAGGTAGAAGAGTGGCTGGCTTGCTGCATCCGGGAATGTTCATGGTGTTTGAAGCAGGTTTAACTCCTTTACACATTCTTGAAGAATTTACATTGACAGAGTTGGTTTCCTTGAATTTTTATCTCAAATTCCAAGTTAACTAGCATATACTGGCAACTTCAGTGTTGAAAAGCACTTGACAGCAGAAGGGCTTTTTTTTTGTATAGTTTTGAAGTCAGAGTGAACTCTGATGCTAAATAGGACTTAAACCCTTATTTTTAATGTTGAAACGTATACCTTAGCAGAAGCAAACTAAATGTAATGGTGTTAAGGTTTCTTTCTCAATTACTAGTAGGATTTTTTTTTAATAAATGTCCCACTGTTAGAATTTGAGTAGGTAAAGTGCAGTCAGTCATCCTGTTTCAGTGTATACATTTTCATGTGCCAGGATGCAACAAAAAAAATTCTTTTGCATCAGCCTAGATGCAAAGCATTGATGCAGTGCATCAAAAATGCTAGTTTGTATTTAATGAGAAGATGCTTTACACTGTACCTTTTGGTATTTTTTGGAGAAGTTATTACATTTGATCTATTCTGAAGCTGTTAATTTTTTTTTAAATAAAAAGTTACAGGTTTCATATTGTCTTGTTCCTGTTATAACCACCTGGGCAATATACTGGTTATGTGAATTTTCTGATAGCCTGGAATGGGTTCTTATTGATTAAATTCTTATTAGATGTTCTGAAGAACACAGCAGAAAGCAACCTAATTAAAAGAGGGCTCACACTCCTTGCCCAGCTTAATACCGTGACAAGGGAGCACTTCTTGGAGTGGCACTGTAGAGGCTGACTTGCATTTGAATGTGTCAGCTACTAATTAATGTTTCAGTAGCACTGCCCAATTTAGTGTTTTGGTGTGGTGAGAGTACAGGATGTGTCAGCCCAAGCACTAATTGTTGCTGTGACATGTCTTGAGAGCGAGAATCGCTGTTAACACCTCGTTCTGCAGGAACAGCCCGAGCAGCTTCTGCGCCCGCGTCTGGGAGTGCTGTGCCAGCAGGAGGCACAAAGCAGCAGAAATGCTGCTATTAATTGTCAATGCAGGACAAAATACTGCCTGTAAATATATTTGATAAGGTGTTAAATATTGTGAGTGTCTTGCTACTTGATTATTGGCAGCCTTTGTTCTTCATTAGCAGCTCAGGTGTGTTGGCTGCAGCATCAGGTGGGTTCAGCGGGAGCAGCAGGGCAAGATGGCATTTATTAAGATGTCGCCAAAGGTGTGGCCTTTTAATGTCATCAATCCTTAAGTTAAAAAACGTGAAACAGTTGTTACATTTCCCACTTAGCGGAGATCTGAGTGCTCTACCCTTGGTTTGCAGCTGGAACGGGCCAGACACCCAGCCGCTGTGAGCGATGCTCACCCAAAAACCAACCTTGACATCCCACGTTGGCGGGTAAACTAGAATTTTTAACAGTTTCAGCAGGTGTCCAGGGGCGGCGGCTGAGCCGAGGCGAGGCGTGCGGGAGGATGCGGCCCCGGGAGGAGGCTGCCTCCGCTCCGCTCCGCTCCGCTCCGCTCCGCCCGGCTCCGGTGGACGCGGGACCCGTGCGGTGCCGGGGCCGCCGGGCGGCGGCCGCGCATGCGCCCCTGCCGCGCGCTCTGTCATGCGCCGTCCGGCCGGGCTGTGGCGGGGAAATGGCGGCGCCGGAGGGGGGCTCTGCCGCGATGCCCGCGGCTTGTCCCGCTCCGCCCGGTCCCTCGGCTCCCGGCTCCTGGAGCCGCTCCTTGGACCGAGCCCTAGAAGAAGCGGCGGTCAGCGGGACCCTCAGTTTGAGCGGCAGGAAGCTCCGGGACTATCCGCGGGCCAGCGCCGCCAACCACGATCTCAGCGACACCACCCAGGCTGGTGAGGGACGGGGCGTGAGGGGGGCGAGGCAGCGGGGAGCGGGAGCGGGGGCTCTCGGAGAGTGTCTGGGGGTCCTGGCCGCCCGTCCAGCCCCCCGCTCAGGACTGAGTCTGAGGTGACTAATTTGCTATCTCTTCGTTAAATTGAAGCTGGTTTCGCCTCCTCCCTTCGCTTTCCGCCCTTCCTCTCCTCGGCTGAGGCAGGATGGAGGAGCTGTGGCAGGGTTCTTCCTCTGTTCGTCTGATGAGATTTCTCTCAGTTGTAGGGCTTTTTTTCTTTATCATCTCTGCTCTAAACTATTTTCCTTATGGTGAGCTGTTTTAAAAAGCATTGTGAGGTTTTTCTCAGTATTGCTGCTCGCTGCTGTGGTTTTAGCCAGTCTTGTTCTTGCTCTGATATATCTATATGTGAATGTGTGTATATACACGTACGTATGCAGCCTCACAATCTCTCATCTTGTCCTGCTGACACGGGAAACCAACTTTCCAAGAAGGACTGTTAAGTGTGTGTATGCTAAAGAAGCTGTTTCTTATAAGCTCTTATGCTTCTATTATCGTAATTTCAAACAGCCATAAGCAAGATATGAAAGATACTGTGAATATAATCACAGCCCTTTTTTCCTCCTGTATAACATGGATTTAAGGATATTAAAGATTATTAAATACATTACAAGGTACAGTAAGCAATAGGGCTTTTGTCCTCTCTGTTCCTTAAATGCATTCATAAGAATAGACTGAAAAACGTATACTTTGCCTGTAAGTACCTGATCAGAAGTGAAAACCACATTTGTGTTTGCATATTACTGTACTAAATAGAGAGATGAGACTTGGGAAATGAGAGTTTGTGCAGGATGTGGAAATCTTCTTAATACATGATATAGAGCAGATTTAGTTTATTTTGATTGTGAAGCTGTATAAGTGAAGTCAGAGTAACTTTAAAAGGTGTCAGCATGCCATCTGTTTTGTAGCTTTGAAATCTAGTCATTTAGACTTTTTAGTATTGAGTTGTAGCTTGAAATCTTCAAAATAAGCCTCCAACGTCACTTTTTTTTCAAGTTACCATGTTTGTTACTAAGTATGTTGGTTCCACTGTCAGTTAAGTAATTCAGAATGGAACCTTCTTTAAAATTGTCTTGACTTCATACTCTGTACTGCAACATCCTACTTATGCAAAAATCTGTCACTAACAAAAGAAACACTCATGAAAACTCAAGCAAACCATGAGACAGCAGTGGTTTGCTTGTCTTGAACACATCTATGCGTAGAAAACGCTTCTTGTTGGGATATGAATTTTTGGGGTGTTTTTTGTTTCATTTGTACTAGTGCAGTTGCACAATGACTGTGTAGTGGACTGATCTGTAAGCAAATGCAACATACACATTTGTGAGGGGTTTGGACTTTTTGTTTATAACACTATTCATTTACTGTACTCTTAAACAATTTGTGGGAATTCTTGTTCCCACCAAGGTTCCCATCTATTGTGATGAATATTTGCATTGTAGTTGTTCAAGAAGCATTAAATGCTAATAAGCAGCAGTGCATGCCATACACTTTTGTGCATTTATCATCACAATGAACCTTCAAAAAATGCTAGAACTGTTCTTAAGTTGTAAAAAGCAAAGCTTATTGAGTGTGTGTGGGGACACACATTATGTTTAAATTCTCCGTTTTGAAGGCTGCTGTGGATAACTTCATCTTGTGCTTTTTTTTTTTTAGCATGGTCTGCTCTGTGACTATTTTGTTTTCGGTAATGCTGGGCACAGTTTCGTTCATGGGAGACTTACAGTTCTTTTGTATGGGAGTAGCCACAAATAATGTGATACAATGTATTTGTGTGTTAGGTGTTAAAAATACTTGAAGTAAACACTTTAAACAACACCCCGCACTGTAGACTCCCAAGTGCCTTCCTACATGCTGTGCCACAGACTCTAAGCACATGGGGTGAGGCATGTCTGTGTTTCATAAAAATCGCTGGAATTGCTCCCAAATTACAAATTGTGTTACAAAACTGAAGATGAAACAACGGTGTGCAAACCTTCCTCCTCATGTGCCTGAACAGACACCTCTCTGGTGTGAATCATATACTGATATAGCTTATTCCCATTCTCGTAGCAATAAAAGTAACTGCATGTCAGTGTAACCACATTGATGCTTACGAGGTGGGAATGAATCACATCCCTCATTAATGTAACTACCCTGCCGGAAAACCAGGATCTCACACTGCCTCAAGCCCTAACAGATCCGCTGGCCTTGCCTGGGAGCTGCTCTCAACGTAGCTGAACCAGCAAAGCGGCTCAGTAGGAACAGGGTGTTAGAGATTAGAGGCTTGATCAAGTTTAGTTGAGTGCTCTGAGCGGATTTTGAGGTTGATAGTGGGTGATGTCAGCCATAAGGTGCATTTTCAGGTGTTCAATCAGTGGGAAAATCACTTCTTTGGACCTTGTATGGGTTCAGATTTGACTAATACTAACCTGGTGCTCAAGCTGTAATAACTTCTAGGTACCATTCTTAACCACTCACTAAACAGTCATCAGAGCAGCAAAACCAGGTCATATTTACTGCACTTTATCTTTTAACTTAATACAGTATTTCTTTTAGGTGTCAATGGAAAGATTAAGCTCCTCATTAATCATTTTCCTCAGTCACTAAACTTTTCACTGGAAAGTGGATTCTCTAGTCATATCAGAGCCTTGGCTGCTTCTGGGCACTGCTGTCTTCCAGGTGATGAAGACCCACATGAGACTTTTTAAAGCAAGATCAGTGCTCAAGGTTATTCTCAGAACTGAGCAGATAACTTCAGCAGGCAGTAAAGCAATAGTGAGTTTTTAGTTGTTTTGTACTTTGACTGGAATTAAGATCCCATATAAGATCAAATTGAAGATGGGATAGTCTGTGCAGGAAAGCTTTGGCATGTATTAGCAGGAAGGTAACTCCCCTACAGTGTGTGATGCAGTCGTCCATCTCATGTTCTCATTAGTGAGGAATGGCTCATGTGCAAGAGATGCAGGGTAGTAACAACTAATAACTTAGATACTGAAAAAGAATCTCATTCCTTTATATTCCTCCCTTACAGCTTAATTGGACTTTTAGGAAGTGACTCAGGTTTACAAAGCTCATTGATGGTGAAGAATGAGCAAGCTTCTTCATTATCAAATGGAGGATATGCTTTGATATTTTTTCTTTTCATTTTCTTTTATACTTTCATTTAACATTCATTATCTCTCCGCATTTTATCTGAGTTACAACCCCTTTGTTCATTCTATTCATGTTCTTGACCGTGGAATAGGAAGAGGAAGGGCCATAAACCACCTGAGTTAAATGTGAAAGGAAGCACAGTTGCATTTTGCCAGCGTTAATGTAGACTCTGATGTCATTATTTGACAGCTTTCCCAGTGGCCTAAAACATACATTGAGCAGAAAATTTATTTGTCAAACCCTCCATGACAGCTGTAATTACTTAAACCACTCACTGTCTCTATTTTTTAAGGAGAAGATGGGAATATGTGGGTTTATGCAATAAAATAAATGTCCGTTGTATGGAAATTGAGTAAGATAATCACATGCAGCTCACTGCGTCTTGTTTCTGGAATATATTAGTAGTAAAAAAGGATAGAAGGACTCTGAACAGGAAGAATAAAATGGTCTGCTGTGCCTTTTCAATGGCTTTGCCAATAAGACATCTCTGTAGTTTTGTTATTACTAGCTCTCCATAGAAATGGCAGAATATGACCATAGTGTCAGTAAAATTTCTGTATGCCGAGTGCTTGCATGCATCTAGAAGGACAGCAGTGAGTGTGCGAGTGTTCTGCAGTAAAGGGTCTCACTGGTGTTTTTCATTCCTGCTAGGAGTTCAGTTGATACTGCCTAATGAAATGTAAAATGGCTTGAGAAGCACAGTATGGCTCAGATAGCAGTGGCCCTGTTACCCAGGCATTTGTTCTTAAAGCCACAACAGCCCAGTCCAAACGAGCCTAAAAGTAAATTAAAAAAAAAAAAAAGTCTTTCGGTAACTGTATTTTGAATGTAAATTTATTGTGATCTTTAAGGTAACTTGGAAGGAATTGGGATTATTGTTCGTTCAAATCTCAGACTATTTGTCAGCAGAGTTTACAGTACTGATACTTAGATTATCTAAAGTTTCAATATTAAACCCCAAAACCTAATATGTCAATAGGGTTGTTCAGAGTCTTGTGATTGCATTTGTGTCCTTGTCTCTACCCTTAGCAAAACCCAAAGAGAAATGCCCTGTCCAGAGGTTCTAGTAGCTGTAGGAGCAAGAAGGAGAGAGGATCAGAGCCCTTCCCCAGACTTTGGACAGTAATCCAGCTTGTTCCATTCAGCTGCATTTTTTGGTCTTAGCTCCTACTTGTGTCAGTCCTTGTTTAATTTGACTATTGCTCCCTCTTGTTTTTGTTCTTGTTGTGTTTCTGTTATTGGGAAGTCTTGATCTCGGTGTGGTCTGTGCATAAATACTGGCAATTCTTGGTCTAATGGAATTGTCTGAGAGTGGTGCTTTGGTAAATTGCTAAATTGAGGTCAGTTCTCCGGCTTTTTTTTTTGTTACCCTGAAAACACAGCGAGCAGTAGACTGTGGTAGTTTATAGTTCATTTTTGTTGGATGTGTTGGATTTGGATGGAGACCTGAGGCCTGCAGTAATGCTCAACTGTTCTTGGCACATAGGCAGTCTTTTTGCCTAATGTTTTATGGCAACTGGGAAAATGCAATCTGAGCTTGTAACTTCTAATCCTTGTGGCAATAAAAGCAATACGTGACATTCAGAATGCCTTTGTTTAGCGAGTTTATCTTTTAAAACAAACAATAAAGCCCCACCATCAAATTTTACAAGCGGTGAGCTCTTGTAAGTGGTGTTCAGTAATGTCACATGTGTTTCTAGTTACTTCCTAGTCTTCCCCTTCCTTGACTCCATCATGATCAGATTTAATTTTTTTTAATACTGTCCTGTCTGAATATGCTCTTGTAGTTATGCTTTTGGAGATGACTGTAACTACATAAAAAGTAAAGAGGGTAGGGATTCATAGTTGAATATATTGAGCCCTGCAGTCACATGAAGGACAAATTAGAATTTAGGGGAAAAAAGGAAATGTCTGTGTTTTTTTCATGGTGTTTCCAGCCCTGTTCTCCTGTGGTTGTACCTGTGCTTGGAGGTAGCAAATTTATCCTGGTTGAGTACTCCCTGAAGACCGTCCTAAATACCCAGCCTAGTGTGATCCAAGTTCTTTGCTGAGGCCAAAAGGGGAAGTTCTGTCTTCGTCTCCTGCTACACAGTCAACACTAGCAATACTAGTGCCTTCCAGCAAGCTGTTTCATACTTATCTGGCTGCAATTCCAGCCAATAACTGCTTGTATCAAATCCTTGGCCAGCTCGATACGTTTTCACGTGCGTGTGAATGCTAGCAAAGGGAAAGGATAGAAGCACTGCATGGATGATGAGGATGAGAGGGTCTGTTTTGGCAGATGTGTAAGCTTTAATTGACTCTCACCAGTTGTGAAATCACACCTTAACTCTGTCTTGTAACCTTTTACCACTGACCTGCTGTAAATTTGGTAATCATTTTCTGTCAAACAATGTACTGGCCTTTGACTCAGTGAGTATAAGAATTTTTTATTCTATAATACGGCTTATAGAGTTGAATTTCATTCGGTGAAACTTCACTACTGACAGGTTTGGCTCTTGTGCTTTCATTTGGCAAAATACATTATTTTATGTAAGTAGTTTTAAACTGATGGTTCAGGTTTAGAATGCAGTTGATGTAATTAATTTATTCAGTAGAAGAACCAGCAGTAAAGAATTAGTTACAACAAACACTGCAAATTATGTAGCATGTGTTAAAAATAAAATTACATGGTAGCTAACAAGAAGGCTATAACTCAATTCAAGGGTTCTTCTCTCTGTAATAACTAATCAGGCTTGGATCTCATGGTTTCTGATGTTGGCCAAACAGCTTGAATGAATTGCAGTTGTGTATTCAGCTGAAGCCATGGGCTGTGCAGGGTGCTTTCTTCTTCATCTGCTGTGGCCCCCTCGCCGAAGTGGAGGGGTGGAAATCCATTCATTTTAGAAATGTCTTGTGGTTTGATTTATCAGTGCATCAGAGTTAAAAGTATTGTTTTAATTCCCTGAATTGCAGATACTTGGAGAATATGCAAAGGGTACAAAATTGTGGTCTTTTCTTCATAGGACTGTTGTGCCTAAGTTAGTACTTCTGTATATGTGCAGGAAGAGGGTTTAATGTTTTATCTAGAAGTCCCCAAAATTGTCCCAACAGTCCTTTTCTTCAGCCTCACAATTCTGCACTACAAACTGCTGCTTCCACTGAGAGCCCATGTGTCTTTCTGGAGTGATGAGTCTTTGTTCTCTTCTAGCTGATAATGTTACTGATTTGAAAGTTAAAGTGTTTACAGTCATAGCCTTCTCTCAATGAACTTCAGGCACTCCAAAATGAGAATATGCCAAAAAACCCCAGCTTGCTGTGTAGCCCAGGTGTTGGCTGCTGGAACATACGGTTTGTAACCATAATGTGCTCTGTGCAGAGGGCAGGAGGATTAGGGAGCATCTATTCAGTTCCACCCACCACCCCCACATTGTTCAGTGACCCATGTGAATTTTAGTCTCTTTATTCAGCTTATTGTTGAAACTTAGCTTTGAATACAGAAATGTGTTATTGTTGCCTTGGGCTTTTGGGTAGTGCTCCAGACTATTGAAAAGTTTTCAAACACTATTTTTCATGTAATCTCTGTGCAGTGAAGCATGGTAATGTTACGGCATTTTATATATATGAAGCTTGGAATGGTACAAAGTTTGAAAGCATCTGCTGAATTGGGGTACTAAAATTTAAAATACTTAGTGCCTGAACTTACAGGCATTATTTTTTAATGTAGCTTTTAATAACTTCAGATGCCTTGGTGACTCCTGAGGAATACTGGGAATCAAGCCCAACATCTAGAAAAATGTGATTAATTATTATTTTTTTGAAAGATTAGTTAAGAAGATTTGCTTAGTATTATGAAGGAAATATATGGCACTGACAGTATGCAATCTATTTTTCCAAAGCAGCGTTCACTACTTTTCAGGTTAACCATCCCTTTTTCATTGTGTAATTCCCTGGGTTTTTTCCATAATGTTTTTTCAACAACACTTTCTTTTATAAGACTTTGACTGTGATCAGTCCTGATTCTTACAGTAATTTCATCTTGTCTGAAAAAATCTATTTGAGCAGAAAAATTTTGAAGAAGAATGAAAAGTGGTATGTGGTTTTTAATTAAAGACGTGGACAGTAGGTATGCACAGGAAATGAGCAATTAAAGTTCTGTGGGCATCTCTGATGATAGACTATGTTGTCCTTGTGCTTGATTTAGCAGTGTTACATAAGTTTTTAACTGAGTTTTCTCTGTACAAAATATCAGTGTGTTTTCCAGGTTGTTTTCCTGATGCTGAATTCTAAATTCAGGCTGAGTTTTAGTCAGAGATGCAGTCTGAATTTTCTAGAATGGTTATGTGGAATAAAGCTGGCATGTGCTCATCAGGATAGTTCAAACCTTTACATTTCTCTTACGTGAGCCAGCAAGATAGCAGGAGGCTGTCATTCCCTGGAACCTGTTTGTAGGGCGGGATGCTGTACTTCCAAGTTGTACAGATGTTTGAGGGCAGAGGTGATGGTTTGAGCAGATCTTGGGTTCTGTGTTTGGGTGTTCTGGAGGTGATTATGCTCTACCAGGTTGGGGTTCCTCCCTGTGTTCATGTCACGTGTCTTGTTCCCAGCACTGTTTGTTATCTCAGTTCTCTCTCTTCTGCCCACATTTTTTTTCATCTCCTTTATCCCAACTTCCATGTCTTAACAATTTCTTCTTTTCTTGTTAATCTTGCCTGGTCTCAAATGCCTCTCTCATCACCAACCCCAGTCTTCTCATGCAAGTTGTTAGCATGATAAAAAAGGAATAAATGGTATCTTAACATTTGGTAGAAAATTCCTTTTAAATCCAAGGAAAACGTTAATTTTAGGATGCTGATGAGACAAGCAGTAATTTGAATGTGCTTAATTCATGATTACTATTCTTTACGGTCACATATATTACCTTGTAGTTCAGTCATAGACCAAGGCTTCTGCTGGTCTTTGAGCTGGTGTCAGTCACGCTGTTAGCAGGGACTAAGAGAGTTGCTGGGCATAATAATAGCAGGACAATTAGGAGCTTGTCATTACATTGGCCCTAAGCTCAGCTATGGAATAAATGTTTTTGTAGGGAGCCACGACTGAATGTGGTTATGAGCCATAAAATATCTGCTATTTCCTTTCATTCTGCTGGCTTGCAAAGGAGTGGGGAGATTTGTGCTTAGCAAGGTAGAAAAATTATCTTTGGAACCCATCTATGCTAAAACACCAGGTCAGCCATTGGAGCTCTAAGCTTATAGCAAATATTCAGGAGTGAAATATTTCATGTCTCTGTTCTGCTGGGTGCAAATTGTGTCACATCATTCGTTGTGTCAGAAGATTGTTATAATTACCATTAAAAGTTAGTGTGGAAAATCCCAGGAGCTACTGTTGGTAGCAATCATCAGACCTTCACTGGTGATTAGCTCAGAACTGGCATTGTATTCTGAGCATAGTAAAGGAAATCTCACACACACACACATTCCTGGTGCTCATGATTTGGACACACACACATTTCTAGTGCTCATGATTTGGCTGTGAATTATATAACTGGGTAATACAGATGTGATATTTTAAACATCTGCCATCCCTGCTTTCACAAATATGGTGAAATGAGAAATGCATCTGTTAGGTTCTTTTATCAGTGTTATTGCGCTGCAGTTTCTGTTCACAGCCCCTGTATTGCCCTGTAGTGGTTAATAAATAAGTCTGTGGAAATTCCATTTGAAAAACATGTTATCAGTTTGAAACCAGACTGCTTAAGTAGCTTTCCACATATAAATAAAATTAAATACTATTCAGTTCGTATTCCTTTCACTTAAAACACTGTTTTCCTCTTTGGATGCATAAAACAAAGGCAAAAATATGGATTTTCATCAATAATGCAGTTGTTGCCACAGTGCTGCCAGATTTGCAGTATATAAATGGAAGAAAAACTTTTAACGGTTTTAATAATGACTGTTATTGTTTCTGTCTAATTAGATTTTCAGACAGAAATGTGATTTTTTTTTGAAAAAACTAACCTAACTGTATCCTTGCCATGTGATACAGTTCTTTTCACTTCTTGACCATGCTGAAAATGTTATAAACAGAAATACAAGGGTTTTTAATATCATGCATTGCAAGCTGTATGAGTGGATTCTGGGATAACTCAAATGAGGTGTTCTCTCTGTTTTGAGGAAGGGGTTTCCTATTTTAATGAATGTCTACAGCACATGTCCCTGGGGCTTTCTCAGTATAGTGATACGGAATGTGTCTGGTACCTGACAGTTGTTAGGGATAACAAAAGCAAACAAACAAAGAAAAAGACCGGAGTAGAACCCTGAGATTTTCTGTTCTCCAGTCTGTGGGCTGGCTGCCTCTTCACTCTTGGAGAAGCACTTGTACTTCTGTTTTCCTCAGCTGGAGGTATTTCAATCTGCTGAACACCGGTGTCTGTTTCTTAATCATATTAGAAGAAAGTATGTTCATACTTATAGCATGCTTTTTAGATTTGTCTATTCTATTTCCGTTCTGGTTTGGACTACAAAGAGATCTTCCTATCACTACATTTCCCATCTCTTTGTATCTTACTTGCTCTATTTCGTGTGGCACATTCTCCTTCTTTCCTGTGTGCACCATGACACATCCTTATGTCAGAGGCATTTAGTGAAGAACTTGTTTGGTGCATTGGTTTACTTCTCAGGCAAAAGCATATAATTGTAAACCTGGAAAGTATAGTTTGGGCTCCATGAAGAGAGAAGGAAAAAAGAAATTATAAGCCATCCATCTTATGTGAGGGACTTTTTAAAATCTCATTTCAAGTTTTATATTGCATATAAGTGAATTTATTGAAACAGGTTTTTTCATATGCCTTTGTATGTTATTTCCATGCCAGATGATTTGAAGCTACGTGACTGCATTACATATTATCATAAAATTGCATGTTGTGCAGAAGAGTAATTCTGAGTGTAGTGTTGGTATTAGTTTTTTCAGGCGATGTCAAACTCCAGTGGCAAACTTTCATTACCAAATTTTTTTGTCAATTTATGGCATCTTGTCTTACGATCCTGCTGCTCATGCTATCTTAGTGAAATGCAATATTCTCTATTTCTTTTACTTAGTATATTTTGTCACAGTTACAATAGTTGTTTCTTCCTTGGCTGTAGGTGCTGTTTAAATAAAAAAATTCTTGTTTGTAAATGCTGTCAGGTGAAACACAAACTAAAATAGTTTTGTTTTCAAATATAGTCTGTGGTGAGACTTTTTGCAAGTTTCTCATTCTTTCTTTATAATGGCCAGGGAGTTTTATTTTACTTCTGTTAGAAGTAGAGATGCATTTCGGTGCCTCATCTGATATCAGTATAGATTTTCTTCATCATATTGTGCATATTGTGCAATATTACTTTCAGAGCAAGGGTAATACTCTGTACTGCCACTATTGTTAGTGCTTTATCATAATTTTTTTTCTTTTTAAAATTTCAAATATCCTGCTTGACTCACATTTTCCTACCCTTGTTTTTTTGCTGATCACTTCCATATTTATACTGAAGTTAAATGAATCTTTTAATACTGTGCCATTTGTATGATGTCATTCAAATATTGCGTATCAGGGCCAATTGTTTTCAATGTATAACCAGCCCTTCCAGTTTGCTGTGTGTATTTCATTGGCTTATTTGCTATTCAGTGAATATAAAATCTGTAATTTCAAGACTCTGAAGTTTTCCAGTACCCTTGCTGCATCAAAGCCCTTCTCTCTTATCTCCCCACAGCCAGTGCAGGCTTAAGGAAATTGTTAAAGTTGAATTATTTCCATTAAATCTATTGACTAAAATCCAGGGAGTGACTTTTGCATTGGGACTATTTTCTGTTGTTTGGGGTTAGATTTCTTTGGGATTTTTTTGCAGTCTCTGACTATTAATTTACCTCCTGTTCACCCAAGCTGAAGGCTGCTGACCATCTTTGTACCCAAACCTGTTATCCTAGTGAGGTTTTGGGAAAGGTAAGTGGATTGAATAAATGTCAAATGTATGTTTTAACAATACTCATAATTTTTGATAGGAAAAAATAGTGGATGGATCCAAAGGTTTGCATCCAGACTTACAATCTGGCAATAGTTTTAGCTGCATTTTCAAAGCTTTTTTTATGTGTTTTGCTTTAAAATTGTGTTTTTAAAAGTTGATTTTTTTAGTTGAGTAATTCCTTTCGTACCTGAAGGAACTTTATCTAGGAGGCTGTGGGGATGAGTTCATTTACTGCATGCTTCCTCTCACTGCTAACTTTGTGAAGCAGTCTTGGAAAATGAAACTCTGCTCTGCTGGAACTCAGTCAAGTATTTCAGGAGCAGCAGGCAGAAGGCAGTGTCGTGTTGCCGAGGAGCAGTGAATGCTCTCACACATCTCGAGTGTCATGCCTGTGGCCCTGTGTTAGCAGGGGTGAGGCAGTTTCTCTCTAACTTGGAGATTTTTCCACTTGAAATTCTTACATACTTGCAAATGAACACTTTTTAAATTACAGTTTTATATACATGTAGAGCTAAAAATACCAGCAGTTGAAATAGTCATTATGAAATAGAATAATAGAGATCTCTGGAAGTGGAATTCTCATCGTTGTTGTGCAGTGTGGGCAGTTGCTGCTTGGCTTCTCTTCTGTGGCTCAGTGTTTGTCAAGAATTCTCCTAGCAGGGCAAAAAGCTTTCGTTTTCCTCAGTTTGCACTGAGCTGGTATAGATAAAAGTTGTCACATGCAGAAAACTGTTTCATTGAAGGAGCTGGAGGGATAGAACCAACCAGCCATAAATGTTCAAAGTGACTACTGCAGTTTGAGATTAATTTTCATCACGGCTTCTTAAGAGCAATGTTTCGTATTGAACCTCAACTTAAGCATTTCCCTGAAGAGGAATCGATTTGGTTTGGATTTGAGAAAAAAATTCATTTGTGGTCAGATGAAATTGGATTTTGTTTTATGTGTTTGCTTCCAGCATTCGTAATGTTAATTTTATTTTGTGAAAAGATGTGCATACAATTCACCTCAAATACTAATTGGAGAATGTAACAATCATTTTGATAGTCTTGCTACTAGTTTTTAGCAAGCTTAGTTGTTTGGGTTTTTTTTAAAAAGTGAAGATGTATGAAATGGTGACCGCCAGTTCTGTAGCCCTTGATCCCTGGTAATGTCTGCATGGTGTGTTTTTGACTGAAGGTGACTTTTATGGTTTCCAGATTCAAAATTTATTTCGTATTTCAAACATATGTTTTGGCAATTGCTGCCATTTATCTCCTCATTTGGCTCCTCCCTCTGTTTGATATGGGATGTTTTCCATGCATATCCTATACTGTTGTTTTATTTCTTGACACTAAAATGGCTTGTACTGCACAGATGACTTTGTAAGACTCCAGCTCTCTTTCTAGAATTCTGGCAATAATTGTCCTATTGAAATTGAAACACTGCTTGTGTAAAGTGTAACAGGCTTTTTTTGTTAGGGATGATGTCAGTATGAGAGATGGCCTCAAGGAGCCATTAAAAGAACATAAGACTTTTGACTGTTGGACTTTAGTGACTTTTCTCCTCAGTAAAATACCATTCTGCAGAAGACGGATCAGTGTCTGCAGCAGTATGAGACATATTTGGTGACTTTACTGTGCAGTCTGATGAAGCTGTATCTGAGTGCCATAAATACAGAGGCACTCTATTAAGAGTGTCAGAGAAATGCAGTAATAACGGGCATAAAATTTTATAGAAATGCTTGCCTTTCTCTGAAAGTAATTGGCCTTTTTATGTGAAATTACTCACTTTGCTTTTTAGGACCTTCGTATTTTCAGTTCTGGTTTGTTTCTAACTCTTCCCTTAAGACATTTTGAAATGTATTCACAGCTAGCATTTTTTTTCTTTATTGTCTGTCCATCTATTGCAGACTTTATTCTATCATTCTGTTTAAACTGTTTGTGGAAAAAAAGGACTATAGTAATACATTTTGAACTGATTGGTGAAATATATAGGGGGAATATGCAGAATTAATGTGACAATAGGTAAATTGCAGCTGTTATATTAGCTGATGTATTTATATGTGAAAATGCTTGTAGGTGGAGTATTTTATGTCCAGTATTAAGATGAATTGAAGCTTTTAGTAAAATAAATAGATGAATGGTAGAAATAAGAAGTCGTTTTTAGCTGCATTTTATGTTTCCAGCCCTCCTGACTGACATATTCTTCCTGCTTTTATTCCATGCCAGGCTCTCCTTCTGCAAGTTACAGTTTACTCACAGAGCCATTAGAATGACTGAATATATGAGATATTTTACTGATTAAGATGAAAGCCAGGGCAGAACATCCAGCAGAGTGACAGTACCACACAATCTTCCTCACTCATGATCTCTTCAGGTGTGACTCTGATAGTCATGAACAGATTGTTGAGGGTCATTTATCAATGTAGTTGATGTACCTGGGATGCCTAAGCTGGGTGTGGAAGGACCATCTTGGACAGTGTAAATGTATTCAAAAGGCCCTGTGCTACCTTACAGGGTGTTTCTAGCCTGGCTCAGTCCTACCTAGAGGTCCTTGACACTCTTCTGTCAGCAGTGTCATTGCCTATGGCTGTACACTCTCTGCATTAGGTTTTATATTAACCTGTGGTATTGCTTTGTCCTGGTTATCTGACCCTTCCCTCCCCTCCATTTATGAAAAACTGAAGGTTGGCTGTGGATTTTAGACTATAGACTATGGTATCTAGCATAGTAACTGAAAGTCTTATCATGGAATGGAGGAACTAATATTTATCATATTCTTGATTTCCTGTCTATTTTGTGAGAAGCTCTATGTGCAGCATAGTTTCTTGGCAGGAGTCTTCTATTTTTCATACCTGCTTCTGTGCATTGCCTTTCGTTCATACTGCGTGCCCCATGTTTTCCACGTAAAATTGGAAAAGAGAGAGAAACAGGTTTGAGGAGATGATAATGTGTGTGAAGACCTTGAAGCCCTCTGAGTGCTTACTGACCAATCTTTGGACCATGAGAAAAATGTGGTACTTTTAACTTGTAGAATAAGGAAATGTAAAGCTGCCTCATAGAACACAGAGCCTTCTCCTCTCACAGAGAGCAGACATCTCCCTGTTCCACTGGCTCAGCCCTTGCTCTGGAGGTGGCAGCTTGTACTGTGTCCTGTACTGAAATACATTTTCAAATACGACTTACCATGATGTGAGGACAAGCATAACAACATTGGCAAGCTTTTAATTAAAAACAAGATAAAAATTATGTATTAAGTGACTTGACTTTCAAGTTCAGCATTCCAGCTTGACCCTGCAAAAGAATGTCTTCAGCTGAACTTTTTTGCAGCCCTTTGCCGCATTCGTTCCTGTTTCTGCACAGCAGCTCAACTCCCCTCTGCACTACAAACCAGATCACTAAGAACAAGTTGCTGTAAGTTATGAACTGACAGCCAGGTTAGTTCTGCCCCTGTGAGCATGACAAGTTATACTCAAGTCTTGAGCCATCGGTTGTCTTGAAGTATTCATGGGAAAGTGAGGAGTTGTCAGAGAAAATGAGGAATTGTTTGCTGATTGGGAGAGTCCATAGAAGGGAGGTGTGTTGATGGTTTTGGTGGGAGTATGTCCATATACTGGTCTTCATTGTCCGTGGTCCTGAGTGTGAGAACTGAGAAAAGCAGATGTCTTAGATAAAAACAGATGATGAAGAAATACAGAAGAGGTAAATTTTGTTTTATGTATGCTAGGAATCAAAGCAGCAAATCTGAACCATGTAATGATTCTAAGTGATGGTGTTGCAGTGAGACATTTACAAAACGAGCTTAGTCTCCTTTTTTTAGGCAACATGGTTGCATAATGCTACAAGAAAATGGAATGCTTAAGTAATGAAGACTTTGATCTGATTCAATTCAAAGTTATGTCTGCTTAGAGAATCTTGATGAAAGATTTGCTTTCAGAAGTTGTTTTCTTACTTCTCCTTTTCTCAACTCTTTGTTAAGGCAAGACTTCAGCTTGTTTGTCAATGTGCTGATAACAGCTAATTTAAGGAAATTGTGCTGCCAAAGGAAGTCACTGCCCTCATATATCCACTAGAGAGACAGTTCATGTAAGTCCTCCCCAAGTTAGCTTCAGGCAAAATTTGCAAGAGTAGTTTAAACAACTTGAAAAATCGTGTGAGCTAACTTGACGGTTTTTCTGCCTGATGTGAACTGGGAAATGCTCACACAAGCATTGCAGAATCAGTAGCTTACAGCAAAGGGCTGGTAGGGAGAACCCAAGAGAGGGGATAATTTTAAACCACTAAAGTCGGATCCCAGAGGGTGGGGATCTCCAAGGCTTTCAGATATCATTTAAACTGTCTTTGTTACACTGTATAAAAGGCTAGACATGAGGGTTTCATGCTATGATTTGACTTTTTTTTTATTTTATTTTTAAATCAACAAGGAGTAGGTTTGGGTCAAACCCAAACAGCTTCTTTTAAACCAGTTTTATCAATGAAGGGGTGTATGCTGCTGTACCAGCTTTGTAGGTATAGTCCAAAGGCTGCTTTCCTTGGAGATAAATACTGTGTCTGTGCTTCTGCATAAAAAATGCAGAGAGGCCTGCAGTGCAGGTGGACAATGAGGAACTGAGCTTCCCCAATTTAACCAGCCTTGGTGAGCTGGAGACTCCAATTTATTTACTCAGTGATAGATCTTTTGCAACATTGCTTCTCCAACTTTCACTTGGTTTGGTTTGTTTGGCTTTAAGTTTTAGAGCTGTTTGAAAGAGAAGCATGATTGTGCTGTTGGGTGGGTGCCAAGTTTAGTGAGGAAAGGGAATGAAATTGCTAGAAGAGAGAAGATTGGGGGCTGTCTGTGGGAAGTTGGAAGCAGAGCACATGTAAAAACTTCTTTAACTGCAAACTCTATGTGAAGGGGTTAGAATTAATTCCTGTTTTCAGACACGGATAAACAGTTCCACTTTGCATCATCTCTCTCTGCTGTAGCAGTACATGAATTGCAGTTTGTATTCTGTCTGTAATCTGTTGCGTTGTTTACTGGCCAGTCATAAGGCCCAGCTGGCAGGTCACCTGACTTCCTTCTGCCTCCTTTTTAAAGCTACTGAAAATCTCTCCCTGCTCATCTGAAAAGTGGTTTCATCTCACACCCAAAGTGCTTGCTCCACTGTGTGCCATCCTTAAGACACCATGGTGTGCACACGAGGACATACCATGCTGTGTACTGAGGTGTGTATCCATAATGAGCAAAACTTGGGAATAAATCCCTCATCTCAACCCTGTGTTTGCTACTCTGAAAAGACCTGTTCTATAAGAAGTGTTTGTGAGTTAAGGAGCAAAAAAAAAAAAAAGGCAATTTTGTGGTTGTTATTAACCAGCTAGTCCAAATCCCAGCTACTGCCAGAAGTCATGGTCTTGTTCTTAAATACTCATAAAGCCACATTCTCGTCCTCTCTCCTGTGTTGATGTTAGAGATTACTCAACTGCAGGAGGAACTGGATCATGCCTCAGAAGGGCTGAAAACTATTTGTGGCTTTGGATTTTTTCAGGATTTGTTCTCAGTAATGAGACCCAACTGGCAGTGTGGCTGCACAGTCGGAGTGCTGGTGCAAGGGAGAGGATGGTAACACATGGAGAGTAAGGAATTGCTCCGTGGCTTGGAGTGGCTGACTGTGAAGCCACGGTCTACATTGAATAATGCGTAAATAATAGTTGGCATAACAGTTTGATCCATTCAGGCTACAGATTTTTCTGCTCTAGAGCCAACTAGAGGAAAAGCAACTGGAGTTAATGGAATATGAAGAGTTTTCAGTTCCTTGCAGAGACTGGATCTTGTCACTCTTGCTTGCTCTCCAGTAACCACACAAGAACAACTGTGTAATGGTGTTCTATAGTTGTCACTGTTTGTTTTTTGTTTTTAATAAACAATATTCTTCCTTGCAAAAGGAAAATGAAATCATTTTGCGGAGGAAGTGGCATTGTATTCCAAGTTGTTACTCTCCTTAGAATGTTTATCCTCTTGTTGCAGTACTCAGGTGGTTCTGTTCCAGTGAGACATCATGCTTTCCTGGGAAATGTGCTTCCTTGTCAGTGGTCATACAGCAGCTTACATTAAGGGCAGGACTCTAAAATGTGTTTGTGTTTAGTCAGTGTTTTTATGGTGGCACCTGTGAGGCTTTCCTTCATGTGTAAAAGAGAAAGCTAAACTACAGCAAATATGCATTAAAATCATGTGGAGAGAAAAAAGGGAAGGAGACTAGGAGTTGGTGTTTAGAATCTTCTGTTTTCCTCTTTGATCCCAGGTATGATTGAGTTTTCTTATTTAGTATAATTAAAGTTCTCACAGATCTTTGTGTATGGATTTTTCTCATCTTAACAGCAAATGGTGAATGTTGCAGAGACTAGGCCAGGTAAGAGAGTTGTATTTGCTTAATTTTTTTGTTTGTTTGTTTGTTTTATGTGATGTGTTTTAATAGAAAAGAGTTGCTAAAAAACCGTAGTGTCGTTCAAGTAACTTGGAAGCCAGATTCTGCAAATCTCCCTTGTGTGACTATTCTTAAGATGCTCCTGAGTTAGAAAACAAAAAAGCCAGCCAGGTTTCGTCTGGTAATCTAGGTGTTGAAGGAAAAGAATAGGTAAAGGCTTTGGCCATAGTTCTCACTTCATTAAAATTGCTTCAAGCAAGGGATTTGTGGGAGTTCTTCAGAGAAGTGAGGGGTTTTCTTGTTTTTTAAAAGCTTTGGCAAGAAGCTTTGTTATTTGTATTGAATGTTCCAAAATAAAAGTGTAGCCAAAGGAAATAGCATCTGTGAAACTTTGATTCACACATGTGAAACTTGACAATGATTTGGCAGTGATTTGAAGCAGGTTTTATAAAGGACAGTTAAGCAGCCTTGGTTAAAAGCTACAAACCTTGTCTTTAGCACTCAAGGCAGGAAATCCAGAGGGCCCATTTCAGTATGATGTGTAATCTTCCATTCGCGTTTCATGTCATGCAGTGCATTCTCAAGTTGGTGCAGCAAGTTTTGGTGGTCACTCTGTATTCCAAATGTAGCGCCACCAAATCAACGTTCGGAAGAAACCACTAACCTTTGCCTTGTTTTCTGGAGCTGCAGAAATCACAGCATGTGCATGGTGCCAAAACCAGCAGGTTGGAGATTCTTGTTTACAAACCGTTAGTTCATGGAAATGGTTAAAGTGCAGTTTAATGCTGCTGGTGCTGCTGCTAAGTAGGAATGTGATCATGCATATCAAGCATGGATCTCCCGAGAATTGAAATGTGATAAGTGTATCAAGGATGGATCATGTCTGAACCTAATCTTCCTTCATGAAATGCTGGAAATTGAAACTGGAAATTCCGTATTTCATTACAGGGCTACAGAAATAATGCTGGGAAAATAGTCTTCATTACATTTGTTCTGTGGGTATTTTGGCTTGGGCAGTGGGGCTGTCCTTGGCAGTTTACCTGGGGAAAACACAGAAGGCCCAAATGCATTTTGGTTCAGTAAATGCCACCTTAACTTAATAGGTTTACCTCAAGGGTATCTTGATGCCTGGGAAAATAATTGGGAAAAGTTCAGGTTTGACAGGGCTGGCAGGTAGAAGGTGAGTCAGGAGATGACATTTTTGAGGTTTGTTTTAAATTAGGGTATGGCAGAAGTGGTAGTCTTGTATCACATCAGGCAGGAAGAGGTAAAGTCACCCCTTCTGTGTCAGGAAATCCTCCAAGTGTGAAATGAAGCTCAAAGGATGCCAACATTTTCAGTGTTTAGAAAGGAAAAACACTCCCAACAACTGAGTACGGAGACCAACAGCATCAGAAGTACATCACAGAGGTATTCTCTTAAGATGATTTCTGGTTTCCTTGTGCAAGAAAAGTCAGTACCATAGTCAGTACCAGTAGCTCATCTGCTTGGGCCTATGCTATCATTATATTAATTTTCTCTTAGTAGCTTTATGGGAATGTTTCCTAAAAGTCAGCAGAATCACAAGCATTGTTACTCTTAGGTTATCAAGTTCTGAAGTGTTTGAGAAGTGAAAAAAACCAATTCATAAAACCAGGATAAACATGCATTCATTTATTTGGCTAATAGAATGAGTGACAAGCTAAAGGTAGAGCTGGGGTTCATATAACAATGTGCCTCAAATCCATTTGGAAATGTTGTTCTAATAGAGTTGATTCTAAATGTCCGAATTGAGCAATCAGATGGCGTTAAGCCAAAAAGATGGTTTTAGTGACATTGTCTGAGAGGTGCATGTACCTAAGCAGTCACTTTCCAGGGAGCTGTAACTGTAAATGAGCTGTTCTGGTGAGCTGCCTTCCATATCATCGAGACTACATCACCTACTTCAATGATATTCTTCAGTGCGACGGTGGTTTTGTTGTTATCAGTGTGAAACTGTGGAGTTTGCTTCTGGTCTTTAAGCTGTGCATGTAGGAAAGGAAAAAAAAAGGCTGTTTACACAGTTCCAGATTCTGGTATTTCTTCTTGGACAGCTGTACCTTGTCCTTCTTAAAGCAGTTCGTGCTGCCTTTTGCCTTCTGTCGCTCTGCTGGCTGTCAGCCTCCTGGTCGTTGATTGGCTTCTCTAATTATTCATAAGAAAATATATTTTCCTCTGTCAGCTGCAACCTTATATGTCTTAGATTTGTCTGTTATTAAGGGAAAACCATGAATGTGCTTTCAAGCTACAACACATGCCTCATAGTTTTTGGGAAAACAGAACATTTGCTTGCCATACAAATGAAGTCATCCTAGCTGAGGGCAGTCTATAGCCACCAGTGTCACCATTGGGATTCAGATCAATTCACAGGTACCAGGGTTGTTGCATCACTGCAGCAAGTTCATGGCTGACATCACACAGCTGCAACGGGGTTGTTCTGGAGCCACGTTACGTCATAGGTGGGAGCCCACAGCTGACAGTGTCACAATCTCTCTTACATCAGTGTTCCCAGCAGGTGTTGTGGTGGTTGCTGACATTTGATTTTGAATATACAGCCAAAAATCTGAGCTTTGCTGGTTTAAATTAAAAAAAAATGTAAAAATTAAAAATTCGAAGTGTGTAGGGAACACGTGCAGATCTCTGGTGACAAAAGGCAGATTTCTATCAATAAAATTTTGTATCAAAGCCCAGGTCTAGAGCTGGCCACCTTTGTCGTGGTTAATTGGAATGAGGGCAGAAGCCGTATTCCCATCACAGCAGGATTAGTGGGCTGATCCCATTAACATCTCGTGATGAATTGGAATTCACCACCACGCAGCTGGTCTGAGTGCCAGCAACAGTTGAGCTGCAGCTCCCTCTTTGTAGTGTATGCAGTGGGTACTCCATACCTTGCACAGTGCATCTTTATGCATCACTGATTGTCCTTTGGAGACAAAATTTGTGTTACAGCTGAAGTTAAAAATGCGTCAACACAGCCCTGCTAATGTTTGATGTTAGAGGAACATTCTTCTTTGAGCAGCAAGAGTTTGTATTTAATACCAAATGATGCAATTTGAAGCACAGTGTCTCTCTAGTCACATTTAACATTGGATTTGCTGGCTTTCTCCGCAGAATCCCAATTAAGATGGAAAAGGTCAGTGATCTGACTCTGCTCTGAGATTTCATTTTGTATCTGTACTGTTGGCTTTTTTATCTTTCACAAAGAGCTTAGTTCCAAAGAATGCTTCCCCTTTGCCAAAATTCCACATAATCTTGCCTTCAAGGAAACACATCCATTTTTAGTAAACTAGGAGAGCCTTTTTTTTTAAAGAAGATTTCTGGTAACAGTGATTTTAACCCATGAAATGTGGACACAAATGAGTTAATCCTAGTTCAAATTATAACAGCTGTATTTCATTCATATGATAATTCATAGTGAAATTCAGTATTTGTGCTTTTGAGGGGGAATTAGCCATTTGTTTTTTGCGGTTTAAGGTATGAGAAGCAGCAAGAGTGTGCACCTACATGTTAAAGGACGTAACCCTGCATCACACCAATTACTTCTTGCTTGTTAAAAAATATGAAAATTTAAATAATACCTCACTGCAACACCGGTTATTTTCTCTGAGAAATAGAAATCTTTGCAGTTAGTTTACACAATAATTTGTACTGTAATGCCTTTTTATTTTCTGGTTGTTGAAGTTATTTTATGCATACAGTAGCAGAAGAATATGACCAAAATAAGCCTTAATTGGCAGAGTATTTTAAATAAAATATCTTAGTTTTTTCCTTTACCTCACTTCCACTTTCTCTTTTGAAAAAACACCAGCTAGTCCTATGCTGCTGGGCAGCAGATACATGAATATATAACCAATCACTGGAATGCTTTTGTTATCTTCTGGTTTTGTTATAGCTGTGCCTTTCATTCAGGTGTTTTGAGGAAGATGATGAGAAAGAGGATGGAATTGCTGAATTGTTTCATGCAGTGACCACTGTACTCTCTGCCCCATTTCTGGTCCCATGTAAGCTCTACTTTTCTGGCATGGGAGAGGATTCCAGAGAAATTGGGCAAAATGAAAAAATGTCACTGAATCTTAGGGATGCTGTGTTCTGGACTTTGTGAAGTTTAAATACTTACTGAGGGTTTGGGAGGGGACAAGGCAGGGATTGCAAATAACCAAAAGCAGTTCTTGAATTTGCAGATTCGGAAATCACACTGTATTTTGTCATATGTTGCTTCTGTCTAATTCTCAACTCAATTCTTAACTCTTGCTTTAGCTTAGTTGTTCTTTTCCTAGTGCTTGCCTGTTTCTATGGTCCTGGCCAACCCTCCCTCTTGGCTCCCCATTTGGGCACATGAAATCATAGATGCTGTGTATAAGACAGCATTCTCGTGGCCATCATGAGTAAAAATGCTCTAAACTTATTAACCAAACTTGTATCTGGTTAGACCCATTTTGAATTACTTAAGAGACTATACTGCAGCATCAAAATTCAGCTCTGATTTAATCTGTTTTCCACTGAATGTCTACTGCTAAATAGGAATGCCAAGTTTTAAAAATCACTGTAGATTGAGAGAAGTCTGGAAAAATTTATTCATTGGTGCTAACCAGCTTTGGTGTCTCTTTTCTATCACACTCTGAGCTCATTTGTTGCTTAAAAATATGTGTTTTTATTTCTTCATAGCTAGTGTTGTTTTTGCAGGGAGTTATTTCTGTAGCAATACTAAATCATAGTTCAGAGTATGTGAAGTTTTTGACTAATTCATGCCTTATGGTCTGCACAATGTGTAAAAATAGTTTTTAAGTGTTCTTTGGTAAGGTAAAGTGAAACAAAAAGCAGATGAGAATTCTCATGTTTGTGGTTAAACCCTTTCCAGAACAGATTAGGAAGAAACATTTTGTCTCTTTTCTGCCAGCAAATAGGGCTCACTACTTGGGAAGCCTGTTTCTCTGTTAAAATGGGTAGAATTCAAACTGCCTTTGCCAGCACAGGTGTATGAAGGAGGCATAAAGCTGTGAGCTATAGGATGTTTGTATGTTGTGAGAGAAGTGGTGGAATTCAGAAACTTTTACACCTTATACATAAACCAGTGTTGCAATAATTCTTTAAACAGGTGGTTAAACATCTAGTCGATGTGGAAAATAAGTATTTTTTTAATTACTCTTGCTTGTTTCTTGTCTTCTCTGAAATAATTTACATTCTTCTCTCTTTCTTGCATGGTAACATACAGTTGTGTTGTGAAACCTCTTAGCAAGCTGTGTGGATCACAGATAATTCCAGTGATTGAAAGCACTGTGGTTAGCTGCACTTGGTAGAAATGTTTTAGGATACATGACTTATGTTGGGACAGTATGTTTGAAAATCTCTCTTCTCGTGTTATGTTTTACAACAGTGTTGGCACACGGGGAGATCCCACTAGGAATGTTGCAATTTTGGACACCACACTGTAGCACAGCACTAAAACTCTGCTTTAAATCTGCTGCGGCTCTACAACTTGGAGGAGAGGAGGGCTGGAGTGTGCTGTCGTTTTCACTAAGTCATTAATTAGAATTCAACTATGGCAGTAAAGCAGAAGGAGCCCTAGGACATACTAGTGCACTTTGGGAGATGGCTGGTGCAAAATAAGTATCCATTGCATAAATTCTTGGAAGTGTATGCTGTGTTCCTGCAGGATATGTACAATTACTTTATTGACTCCTTTGTTACCTACAGATTCTTAAGCAGGTTTTGATGAGTCCAATTATTTTTCCTGCTTCCACTTCAGCTGGAGTTCAGTGAGTGCTTTAAAATGTGAAAAATATTCTCTGCCACCAAAACAGGGATTCTGTTGCCTGCACCAACATTTTCCAACATTTTTCCCTGGTTCTGGCGTAGGGTTTGTGGGAGAGGTGATCAGAAAAACCACTGTATTTCTGATCAGTTTCTCTCACACTGGCAATGCGAAGCACCCGGGACCAGCTTTAGAGGTAGGAAAACTCTGCTTTGGCAGTAGCAGGAAGCAGGATCTATCACAATGATCTTTCTTTGCATTGATGCATTTATCTGATGTTTTGTCTGAATTAGCAGATGGTAAGATCAGGATGTTTACAGAGCCTGTCTTTAGCAATCTGTAAGTGCAGGTTTTTCTTCACTCTTGGAAGAAAAGGAAAAAAAAGGGAAAAATGTTTTCTTTTTCATAAAAAATATGTAAGCAGGGCAAAGATCTCAAGCTGTTTTCTGCCATAAAATAATAAAACTATTCGAGATATGCAATGCAAATACTGACTTCTATCATTTTGTAGTTTTAATTCCCTTTATTAGAGCTGTCAGAAACATTCATTTAAAAGTCTTGTTTTTTCAAAATCAAGTTTGGACAAGTTGAAGTTGAGGTCAACGTTTGAGCCTGATACCAGCTGGAAAGAAGCACTTGGTCTGTGTGTATGGGGGAGTTAATTTTTAGTTTATTTATTTTTTTTTAACTTTTATTGGTGAACCAACAAGGGATTTCGTTATGTTCCCCATTAACTTTTTGTGTTGGTGGATTAGAAGTTTCCATGGCTTTCATGCTTTCTTACCTGTGTGCACCCTGCAGCATCTCCTGAACTTTATATCCATCATAGCCCCTGCTGTAGTGAGCTTCTGTCATGCCTGGAGGTTGGGTAATGTTCCTGTCTGAACTCCGAACTGGGTGTGTGAGGAAGTGGGGGCTGTAGATGTGTGTCTGTGGGAACACTGCCATGTCTGGCAATTATAAGCAGCAGCTTTCCTTGACCTTTAAAGAAAAAAAACCCTTTGCAACTGCATCATTTATCACAGTGCAGCTTGTGAAGGAGAGTAATGCTCATGGATATTTTGTGCCCATAGACTGATAATTGGAACTGTCCAAGGAAAAATATTGATTCTTCAAATATAAACATTTGGTAGGTGTTTTGGTTAAACTTCTTTAACCAAACCAACCTTGCCAAGCAAGGAACTTAGTGAAGTTCTAAGGCAGCTTTACTGAATCTTTCTTTTTTCCCTCCCTTCAGACTTGTCACGGAACAGACTGTCGGAGCTTCCAGCAGAAGCCTGTCACTTTGTCTCCCTTGAGACACTTAATTTGTACCAGAACTGCATTCGATATATCCCAGAGGCTGTTTTGAACTTACAGTCTTTAACATTTCTAAATATCAGGTAACAGTTGCCTTACAAATTTTGCTTTAGTATGAATAGTCTAGGTTTATATGTTTTGGTGCATCCATAAATAATGCTAACTTGTTGTGTTGTATATCATTGGGTGAAAGCAACCTGAACCAGTCTTACCCACTTAGGTGCATCAGGAAACATGAGGATTAAGCAGCAGCTTGTAGAAGAGGAGCATGAAGAAAAAAGCTAATTCCAGCTTGAAGGAATAAATAAATTCCAGTAGTTTCCCTGTGAAATATCACCATGCAGACTGAAAAGAGATGGTAGAGCTTTTGCATAGTCTTTGCAATGCAGCTCTCAGCAGCTGAATAAGGATTATGCAATATCCCTTTACCTTCACTTGCGCTGGTGGCTTTGGAAGACCTTTCTCAAGCATTAAGACTTCTCTGCCAGCATTACAAGCAAATTGCTGCAACTTGGCATGTTGATGAAATCCAAGTGTGTACAGCATCTTCCATTTGTAGAGGGTCTTCTAGTAGACATATAAAGTTTCTCTTCAGAAATTGGCAGAGATACTCATAAAAAAAGTCTCAGGCTATTTCTTTCTGGTGTTGTAAGCACACTATATTGACAAAAGTATATTTCTTTATTTTCTTTCTCCTACTGATGTGAAAATTGTACGAATAGGATATGAATCAGATATGGATTTTCTAATGCTGGATCTCTAGTAGGTTCAGTACCATTATTATCCTTACTTAATCAGAAATACACTTTAAATATTCAGTGTCTCATGACTTTGTGTGTCATTTCGTGTGTGCTGACCTCCAATGCTACCCATGAGAAAAGCCTTTGCACTCAGCCCAAACATACTCCTTTGTGACAGAGCATGGCCAGTTGTCAGAGGCACCTGAAAGGGCACAGAAACGTCACATTCCTCCTCACTGAATTCAAAAGCATCTGATCAGCCTTGATATTTAGAGTTTGTTTACACATAACTAGATAAAGCAAGTAATGAAGAACAGCTTCATGGAAATACTTTTGTAGTAATTACATAAAAAAATTACTTGATCATCTAAATGGAATGTGCTTTTTGTATGTCTTTCATTGCATGAATATTTCTCATTAGACTTCTGATTATTTTGTTTTCTTTCTTTCCAAAAGTCGAAACCAGCTTTCAACATTGCCAGTATACCTCTGTAGTCTACCACTAAAAGTTTTGATAGCAAGTAATAATAAGTTGGTTTCAATACCTGAAGAAATTGGACGGCTCAGACAGCTGACAGAGCTTGTGAGTACACACTTGATTCTTAACTATTACTATTCTTCTCTTGGCCTAAGGAGGATCTGTGTCTGCCACAGTGTCTCTAACTATGTTTGGTTTTGTATACAGTGTTAGAAAAGAGTTTTAAATACTCTGAGATTTTGAAAGAATTTTATGCAAGGGAAAGATACACTGGAGAGGAAATGATCTATGTCAATTTAAACATCTCCTCTGTTCTAGAAAGGAAGGCCTGGTGGAATTAGAGTTCTTGCTATATTTGTTTCTGGCAGAAAGTTTTTATGTAGCAAGTTGTGCTGCCTGAAATACTATGGAGTAACTTGAAATAAATTTCTGCATCTGAATGCTTAATCTTTTAAAGCTTTTATTTCCTCTTGTATTTAAAAAGAGAGCAACACTTCATATCAGCAGTGAGACTGAATAAATATATGGATCTGAGGTGTTATATAAATACCTGTGTTTTTCTTTGAGTCCCTAAATAGAGCTGCATATTTTAGTTAACAGAGACTTAGCAGACAGTGGTTACTCATTCTTTGCTCTTCTTTGTAGGATGTGAGCTGTAATGAAATACAGACAATACCTCCACAGATTGGCAATTTGGAATCCTTGCGAGACCTAAATGTCAGAAGAAATAATTTGATGCATTTACCTGAAGGTGAGAAAATGGCTGTCAGTTGTAACAGCAGAAACTTCAAACACTTCTTTATTTTCAATCCCTTTTTCTTCCCCTGAAAGCTGGAAGCAGCTTAATTCTTTTGTGAAACACATACTTTTTTATACTCTTGCTTATTCTTACACTCTTTTAATCTTCTGAATTGTATGTTTGTTTTCTATCTCCAGAACTTGCTGAGTTGCCTTTGATTCGATTAGATTTCTCCTGCAATAAAATAACAACAATACCAGTTTGTTATAGGAACCTCAGACATCTTCAGACCATCATGTTAGAAAACAACCCTCTCCAGTCCCCCCCTGCACAGGTAAACTGCAGCTACAAAATCAGGTTACTAGTTCAGCTAACAAGGACAGAACTAAATTATAAACTGAAGGATTATATTCCATATTTGTTATTTAGGAACAAGAGAACTTTAAATAAATTCTGTTGTCTAAAAGTGTTAAGTATGAAGCACAGCTTGAAAAATCCCTTTTCTTCTCTTTACTGTTTAATAGTCTCTGCTGTGGGACATACAAAGAATTCCACTAATGTTGGCTTGAATATTTCTGTTTTCAGGATAGTAAGGAGGAAGCTCTCTTAGGAAAGGCTGATTTTCTGCCATTCAAATGTCGAAATTTTGACTGAGGCCTCAGTGTTGCAGGTTGCTGGTCCACTTTGCAGCAGAGTACTTAAACTGGCCTTTGAGCTAGAAACTGCAGTATTGCTAGTGACTAGTTTGATTTTCAATGTGGGTATACGAGCCCCTGAGTATATATTACAGGTTCTACTGTGAGCTGCTGCATCAGAGTCAAGAGGGGCACTTGCTGAAACTTGTAGTTTCAGTAGGGTTTTGCTTTCCTTGTGAAAGCAGAGACAGCTGTTACTGCCTTCATTGACTATAAATTTGAGCTGGCTTTGGCAGTCTGCCACTGCCACTCGAATCTGGGCATGGGTGGGATGCATCTGTTCTGATGCCAAGGGTATAAATTCTAGTACTTGTGAATGCTCATGTCTTGTTTGCATGATGAAATTTCAGCATCCAGCTGACGGAGTTGCCTGCAGACCAGATGTACTTGGAGGACAGCTTCTATTTGTCTATCATAGGCATCCCATGATGCTCCACTATAGCTCTTCCTCTAAAATGCATTGAGATTAGAATGAAAGATACATTGGTTGATGTAAATGTGCTCATTTATTATTATTCTCAACTGCATCTTGAATGTCTGTAGTGTACTTTGAAAATGTATTGTCAAATTATACTTACTTGATTTTTTTTAAATTCCTTTTAAGATATGTATAAAAGGAAAAATTCATATATTTAAATACCTGAACATAGAAGCATGCAAGATAGCTCCAGACTTGCCTGATTATGATAGGAGACCCATGGGATTTGGATCATGGTAAGTTTTGCACAAGCCACATTCACAGTTTTAACGGCATTCAAGAAAATGTTGTCAGTCCACCTTCAGTTTATTAAAAAAACAGATCCAGGATTGTTCTTTGGCAAGTGCATTGAGGTGGCTTTGGAAAATACTGTTTATGGTATTTCATGGTGCATTCTAGCACGGTACCAGTGTGTAAGAAGTGAGAAGTGGTTCAGGAGATGACCTGGACAGTATCATGTGAAAGGCAGTGTCAGAGCTGATATGCAGAAAAAAGAGAGTAATAATAAACAATACGGGGGGTATGCTCTCGTGTTGTTAACATGTGTGTTCAGTTTACAGGATCTTGATATTTTCCACAGACTTACTGAATCATATCCCTGCTGTGATTTTTAACCTTTTGTGCAGAGTTTTATAACTGCTGTGCTCAAACCGCAGGTGTAAATGCTGATCTCCACCCCGTTAGTAAACTGTTACTTTTGGCAAGCTTTCACTTGGCACTGCTGCTTGGCATTGTAATGCAAATATTGGAACAGTCAGCCATATCAGCTGCTAAATTAAGATGTCTAGCAAAAAGCAGGAGTTAAGATTTATTTGTGTTACGTGATACAGAAGAAAGGGAGTCAGTGAAGTATGAAACTGAATATATATAAAAATTCCTTCAGTAATCTTGGAAGGTAGTAGTAAGGTGTGGAGGAGTAAGTTGCTAAAGGATGTACTACTGCCTTAGCAGCAATAAAACACGAATCGGAGGCTTCACAATAAATCATCATGAGTCAGATTTATGAAGAAGAATTTGCATGAGGGACTGACAGAGTGATTCCTCATCAGCACTGAATGTCATAAATTACTGTTCTAGATGAGGTCAACATATGAGCATGCCGAGGATTAATCAATTTCCAGTACAAGCTACTGCAGATGGTTTCTGCATAATACTGAGGATACTGTCCTTTCACTGGAAGGAAAAGCCTCTAAATGAGAAAATGTCATGATCTGTTTAGCTCTAACATTGTTTATTGTTAAAAGAAATTCAAAATCAGGTAGGCTGTGTGCTTACTCATTTATTGTTGTCTGTAGCTGTATATTGCTCTGGAAATTTTCGTAAATTGCTTTTGTGAAATGAGAAGAATTAATGTATTTTAATCATAGCTTGGAATTGTAAATGTAAAAACAAGGGCAGAACTAGTTGAGGATGGTTTTACTAGATTTTTACCAGACTCAGCAGTATGAAATGAGCTTCAGCTGGCTTTGCTTTAGCTGTATTTCTGTACCCAAGAGGAGATGAGAGTTGGTGATACTGTTGTTACTGTGCTGTTTAGGACATTTAGTGTTGCACGTGGTTCCTTCCATCTTCATGTACCTGTGGAAAAACTGTCCCTGGAGCAGAGTACATACTAGAAGAAAATGGTAGAATGATCTAGTGAAAGAAAGAATCCCCAGCTATTATACTTTCATGTAATTTGGGATGAAAGAAATAAAATCCTTCAGCTGTGATACAGTTAATATTTCCAGGCAAGGCGCAAGAGCTTTGTTTGTTATCTTCAAAGGTGACCAATAGAAATAAGGTATCAGTCAGTCCACCTAGACTTTGTTGCTGGTTTATCTGATCAGCTTGGTGTAATACCATGCAGGTTGAGAGTCTAAGTGGTAGAGACTCTAAAAGTTTAAGGAAGTTTGTGTCATGCTGTCAGTTCACTCTTGATCAAACATTTTTATTAGCAAGGCTGTTGACACTGCTAATAAAACAAGATACTCTGAAACATCACGGCAGAAAGTGTGGGTTGGAGGTTCTAGCACAGCTAATTATTTGTTTTAGCCTTGTCAAATTATATCAAACTGTTTTACCAGAGTGAAACCCTGTGTGTTTCAGTCCTTTTCTAAAAATAAGCTGTGTGAAATTTATCTTGCAGCAAGTTTTGTTCAGCTGCCGCAAGCCGGTCTCTCATTTGCAACAGTGAAACTCAGAGCAGCTCAGGTTGGGATGCAGTGAATATGAGAGGAGGCAGAACTGTCAAAGCTTTGTAGCAGTTGTTGGCAGACTGGCACAGTCTGGAGCTAGAAGGTTTAAAATACCAAGTACTCATGTAGTGAATATTCTGGGACTTGGGCAACTGTTCTTTCTTACTGGAGGTAAAGAGGTTTTAGTGTGACTTCGAAATGGTGGCAAGTATTGTCTTTCATTGTTGGTCTTAGCAGGCATGTGGCTTCTCATCCTTTGATTTCAAGCCTTTCACAGCTTCCTATAAGCTGTAGTTGCCCCAAAATTCTCTGATCTGTCCAAATGCCTAATTGTTGTTCCTTGTGGCTTGTTGGTCAGGGAAGAATAAAAATCTTAAGTCTCAGCTGATTTCAGGATAGCTGCTGTATGATTATAAATGTGTAAATTGTGTAGCATTGGATAACTGGGTTTAGTTGTGAGAGCTGGAAAAATGGAAAGCAGCTTTCTTGTTAAAAAGGAGAAGTCCTGGGCACAGTGAATTATGTATTTTTGAGCTTCCAGCTAACTGTAATGTTAGATGTAAAGCTTTTCAAATTCTCCAGTTGAAAGGGGAGGCTATAAGAAAATTTGTATCAAAACACTTCCTCATTTTTGAGCTCCTTAATTTGCAATAATTGTTCAACTTACAACAGGGTGCTCAGGAGATGCTGAAAATATTGATTCATTTAAAATGAAATTATACTGCAGATGGATTTTTCTTTGACCCATGTTTTAAAAAGATGTGTAAGTTCTATGAACTGTTAGTATAATTATGGTTCTATTGTCAGTTATTCAAATTAGTAGCTCTTTAACTGCATCGGGTGACTTCATGGTCATTCTTTTTTCTTCCCACCCAGAAGAAGGGAGTTGGTTTTTTCTTTGGCTTTTTTTCTTTCTCATGGTTTATTATGCAGATGATCTTTCTGTTCAAATACAGGGCCGTAAAAGTGGAACTCCTCTGACTTAATCAAAACTCCATGCAGATGCAAGAGCTTGTCTTTTAGTCTACATCTGCATAGAAACAGATGCATAGCTTACTGTTTCTCATCTGTAGCCTCCATCCCTCCTGGTACTTCTTTGCTATTTCATGTCTATCTGAAAACTAAAATAGGCCTTGATAGTAGTCTGTCAGTCTTCTACAAAGTCACACACACACATATGGAGGGATAATAATAATAATAATGATGATAATAATAATAATTTGAAAATAAGTATTTCCTGAAAGTGGAATTTCAGGGAAAGCAGCAACTCAAGAGCAATACCAGTGAGAAAATGACCTGCAATTTAGTGACGATGGGGTGAAGCAATTAGCTTCCTGATACTCATTCTTCCTTGTGCATTATGTAGTAATTACTGCTGCAGTTCTCCCTGGGGCATTGAGTGCCAGTAGGACAGTTGAGCCATTGTGAAATGCCATCTGCAGTGGATCAGACAAGTCCCATTGTCTCTTTTACTGTAGCTATCTGCCGCAGTTGCCAGGGTTGACATCTGTGATGGCTGTACTGCTGAATTACATAGTTTCTAAGCCCAGAAATTTAAAGAATTGTATGGCTGTTTGGTTATATGTATTGTAACACTGAGCACGTGTCTAATGCCTTTGTCTAGACATGTCATTGACAAAGCTCTGTAAATGAAAACTGTACTTCTACAGTTATTATATTATGATGTATCTGAAATACTGTCCAGCTTACTGCAGTTTCTTACGTAATTATGGCACAGAAGACATTTATGTAATACATGCTGCATACTTTTGAGTAGAAGTAGTATGTTCTGTATTTTTAGTGATTTTGTACATATTTATGCTTATTTATGTAAAAGTTCGTTGGACAGTGTTTTTCAACCAAAACATATCAGTAGGAGAAAATGAAAGTTTGACTTGTTAAACAGAGAAATACGAGACCACTTTGCAGTTTGCTTTGTCGTAATTTCTCTTTGGGAAACGTTTGAAGAGTGGATCTATCCTTTGAATCAGCTTAGCTCTGACAAGGCCAGGCAGTGGCAGGTGACAGCTGACTGACAAGGATGGTGAGCTGTAAGCACGTGCCTCCTGCTCTATTGTAGCAAATGCACTGTGAGGTGTTCAGACATGCTGAGCTTGTGAACGCACTACAAGTGTGCTTGGTGGCTTATTCTGCTTTTGTTCTGTAATAGCTGAGAGGCTTTTGGTGGTGTTTATATCACAGTAACTAAAACTGTGTGTTTGACAGCCACGAGGAACTCTATTCCAGTCGTCCGTATGGAGCACTCGATTCTGGCTTCAATAGTGTGGACAGCGGAGACAAAAGATGGTCAGGCAATGAAGTAAGTGTTGCAGCTTTATTTTTGTTGAATGCAGTATTGTACAGGAAAGAGAGCTAAATGTTATGCATCTGGAAGCACATTCCATAGGTAACATGCATGTGCTGGTGTGCAGGTTGCCTTGAGCCAGTATTACTTGTTGTTTTATTGGAGAAAAAACAAGCTTAATTTTATATGGGAGAGACTCTAAGTTGGAAATATTAACAGAAATGTATGAAAGAGTGCATGAGAGATTAATTTACTGGAACATAAAAAATGAGAAAAATAGGGTTCCTCATTCTAAAAACCTTGTAACAGTATCATATTGCAATGCTGAGTCAACTGTAATTATTCATGAAAAGTTGTTTCAATAAAATAAATCTGAACGTGAAAATTCAGCTTCAGAAATCAGCTGGAGATTTTGTCTTCTTCCTTTGCAGCTTGTTTGAAATGTTAAAATTTGTTTTCTATTTATAAGCAGGAAAATAGGATCTCTTAGCAAAAAGATTGTCAATTATTATTCCCAGGAAGAAGTTCCCTTTTCCTCTTGGGACAACTAGAAAGTAGCCAAGACCTAAAGTGTCTCAGTGAGCTATACTCCATACATTTGCTTGCACTCCTAGCTTGGTTTTAGAGAAGGTGCTAGGATTTTCCATCCTGGGATGTTTTCAGTCACGTGCAGATACTGCAAACAAAACTGTAGGCAGCTGGTTTCTGAAGAAAGCTCAACTATATGTTTTTTTAAAACAATACATTTTAGCTGTCTTTTGCTTTAAATTAGTGTTTTGTGGTTGTAAAACAGGACAATTGAAGTACAAATCAAGGACAAATCAAGAGGTAGTAGCTTATGAAATTATGTTTCTGAAGAAAAATGTTTCCTGACTTCACTGTTTGTTTTCCAAAGCCGACAGATGAGTTCTCTGATCTCCCGTTACGTGTGGCAGAGATCACCAAAGAGCAGAGACTGAGAAGAGAAAGTCAGTACCAAGAAAACAGAGGGAGTGCAGTCGTAACTAATGGTGGAGGTAAGTAGTGACCTTTGGCTAACAGTATTTATTGTCATCATTATTAAAGTTCCAGAATGTTTCCTATAGATAGTAACTTGTTTAAAGAGGAAAAAAACCAGAAAGGTCTAGGTGGAATTACACAAAGCAATGTTGTGGAAACTAAAAATACTGTTGTTTTAAGGATGTTAAAGGCAAAATCAAATAGTAGCAGAGTTGGTATTTTCTTGAAAACTTTGTCAGCTTTTGCCTATGTCCTATGTTAAAGTCTCCAACTGCTTCAAATGTTATTTTGGAATATTGAATTTCAGTGCATGGAGTTTTGCTGTTTGAGCTTCTGGGGAAAATTTACTGCAGTAGTAAATTGTCAGTTCTCTGTGCCGACTGCTGTCAGAACAGGATGAGCAATTTTGTCAGGGAATTTTATATTTCCGAATAGTACAAGTGTCTCATTTCAGTCTTGGATTTTAATCCAAACTTTAAAGTCATCTAGGAGGGGCTGGTGTCTGTGAGTGGCAGTGCTTTGTTGCGCTTTCTCAGTTGGTGTCCTGCAGTCTTACAGGATCACCTTCATAGTTGTTCAAGAGGTGATCGTGCTTTCCATATTTCTTGATCTCCAGAGTCCTCCTTCATTTTAACTTCCAATAATCTGCTGCTGCCAGTGCCTCCTTTTGTTTATATGCCTTTATTTTAACAGTCTTTCAGGTTTGTTTTTTCAGTCATTCCTTCTCCATTTTTCTGCACTACTTATTATTAGATCTCATCTGCATATACTTCGATTGATTTTTCTTCTTTCTCAGCTGCTCCCTGTTTTTCATTTTCCCTGATAACTACAGTTCATTTTCTCTAAGTGTCCCTCTTCCCAGCTACATCTAATCTCCTGTGCCCAACTCCCAGTTTTTCTTCTCTCTTCCCTCCTCCTCCCCATCTTTATCTTTTGCCATCTTCTTTTCTTGGTCTTATTCTTCTGTGCCACAATTTTTTGTTTTCTCTGCCACTTTCTAGAAATATCTGAAACCTTTTAGTTGACTCACACACTTTCGCATATTAATGGGGCAAAAATTCAGTTCAAACAGTTAAATTCTGGCAGTTAGAAGAATTGAAGACATGGTGTCATGGGGAGCTCTGGGCAACCTTAACAGGTAGTGCTGCCCACTCTGCCTCCAAGACTAACTTTATTTTGTTCTTTGGGTTTTGTACACCGGGGATTTCAAAATGCCTCGCAGACTTTTAAGATGGAGCACGATCAGTTCATGAGTAGATGTATCTGAGAGGCGCACAAACCATAGCATGTGGCTGTCAGAGATCCAGATGCTTCGCAGTTTTGTGTTCCACAAATACACAAACACAGATACTAATATCTTCCACCCTTTTGTGTATTATTGTTGTTATTATCATCATGATTATTTAATAAGCAAGCCTGGAAAGAAGGGGAGTTTGAGTTTGTTGGGGTTTTTTTGAGATTTGAAACTGAGATGGAGGTTTAATGAAGCCACAGTGTATAGGAATGTAGCTTTGGTTGATTGTAGTTGCAGAGGGGGTGGCTCTGGCAGTAACAGTTGCTAGATTGTGTGGTGAGGCAAAGAGAAGTCTGTTTTGGACAAGCAGGAAAGGGGCGGGGGAGTGAAAAAGAATGTCTGCAAGAGTGTAGGGCAAGTTTGGGGAGAGTTTTAAGAAAAAAGAAAGCTCTAGTGCTTTGAAAGGGAACTTCGGCTTTCCCCTGCATCCCCAGTGCAGTATTTTTCACCAGGGGCATTTGCTCAATGTCATGACTCTCAGAATCCCTGGGCAGAATGTGGAAAAGCAGTGACAAGTGAAAAAATTGCCCTACATAATATCTCCCACACAAAGGAAAATCAATACCAGCCAAACTGTGCTGTTTCTTGCTCTCATTTCAGTGGTTCCTAATTTCTTTTTCCATTCTTCTTTTTAAAATAAAATTACAGGTGCCTTATATTGTTCTAGAGGGTTTTGTTGCTTTCTGTAGTGTTGTTCATTATTTCCACATACACTTCTTATGTTTATTGTATTTGCATCCAGATAACTTAGACATGCTGCTATTTTGTTATACTAGTAGTACTAGTAGAAGGATCTGTCATATGCATTCTGATTTTTCTGACAGAGAACCAAGAGAAATTTTTCAAAAATGTACACAGATTATTGTACAGTCTTGGTGTTAGTTGAAAGATTTTGATATATAGTTTTTGGTTTTGAAAAAGAAATCACAGTAATTTACTTTTTCAGTCACTGCAAAAGTATCTGCAGCCAGCAGTATAAAGCTACCTGTTTGATACATGTTCCTCATTGCTTTTTAAAAGGCATAAATTTTATCATTATTTCAAAATTTGTTTATCTAATGTTAGTGGGCCTGGCAAAATTCAGGAGCTTTCAGGCTGAGCTTTCCCTGATGGAAGAAAAAGCAAGGCCTTAGTTCCTGACCTTGCTGCATTGTTGGGTTCTTTCCTGTCCTGTGGGTTATCTAACTGTGGGTGTTTTCTCTGTGTATGTTTGTCAAGTGGAACACGATCTCGATCAGATCGACTACATTGACAGCTGTGCCACAGAGGAGGAGGAGGAGGAGGTGAGGCAGCCCAAGTGCCTGGACGCAGACAGCCTCAGCTCGCAGTTCATGGCATACATCGACCAGCGGCGGATCTCCAATGAGGTGCTGCTTTGACTTGCGTTCATTCGGTTCACACGCCCCAGCAAAGCCCTTGTGAAAACTCTTCCCTGTTAAGTCATTTGGATGTTACACTTCTGGAGAGTCCTCAGAAATTGAACCTATAGCAAGAGATTTTCAGCCACATAATGTTTCCTTCTATGTTCTGTCAGTCCTAATTAATACCTATGTGCACAGTTACACAGTTCAGTGGCTCACTGGACAGACTACATGAATAACTCGTCTGAAAAAATCTTTGTGGCTGCTGTGCTTAAACAGTAGCTGTTGTGCTGTGATTCAGATGTGTCCTTTCAAAGTTTTGTGTGTTTTGAAGCAGAAGGATATTTGCTATTTGAAGAAAGAAAAAAAAAGTGGATCTTTAACTTTTATGTAGGAGCCTGGTCCCTATCTTGTCAATGTTATATTACTGTATTTAAAATCAGTCACACAGATATGAGAGATCCATTCATTTTGCAAAGCTCATAAATTCAATATCAAATCACGGAAGCTGAAGCACAGACACAAGAGCAAAACTCAGAAAAGGCAACTGGAGACAATGCAACTCAAGGACTCTGCTGTTGATAGGGAAAAGGCATTGGTCAGCATCAAAACAACTATTCCTTGGGGTCTAGCTAGTCATAAAAATTAAACTGCTTTAAGCTGAAGCAGTAGTTTCTCTAAAAAGACAGTTCAAAACACTATTTAGGAAGGCTGACTGCAATGTAGCAGCATGCATGCATGCACGAGTGAAAATTGGCAAGTTAATCTTGAAAAGTTTCTATTTTCCTACATTAATGGGTGTCAGTGGAAGTTTTTAAATAACAACAAAGGCAATATGTCTCTGTTCCCAATAGGATAAATTATTTCATTGCTCAAATTAAACCTAAAGTGTTCTTATTAATCCCACATTTTGCTTTCTTAGTCCTTCTGGGACCTGTCTTTAGAACGTCATAAAAGACCATCAGCTCCCTTATTTTGTATTTCTGTGAATCCAGTCTGCACTGCTGTACCCTTGTAGAGTTAAACTCCAAAGAATGTATTTACATTTCAATACAAATTTTATACCTACATTAAATTCTCTGCGTGATTCTTAATGCTGGAGGTTTTAAACTCCTGAAGTTATCAGCAGGCATATTTAATCTTGAAACTATTATTTATTTAAATTGGAGAAAAAAATGAGTGAGCTTGCTTTGTTGGAAGTGAACACCTCTCACTCGTGTTTTGTGTTTCTTTGTCAGGTGTTCTAAATGCCAATAGTTACAGATGTGGCTCTACAAAGAGATTGTTTGGCATTAATGTACAGTTTTCTGAATAAGTTGCTAGCTTAGTCTTCTGTGGTTTTTTGCTTAGAGCTCGCCAGTAAAGCCTGTATCCATCAGAGAATTGCAGAGAACAGAGGATACAAGACGACATTTACATCAAAACAGGTAAGAATTACTGTGGTAACAGTAATTTTATCCAGAATTTAATGATGAATGCAGAGCACGTATCTACTGAACATGTTTAGAAAATGGCATTGTTTTCTGTTGCTTCGCTGGAAGTGTGTATGGCACTTTATTGATAAGTTATTGCTCCAGATTAGGGATTGGAATTCTAATAATGGCAGTGAGAAAAAGGCATAACTGTTCTATGCCAGTGCTCAACTTTAAATCAGTTTGTTAAATAAATCTGCCTAATTAAAGTGCATACTTTTAGACTGATTTAATAACTGCTTTTTGTGATTTAATTTGTGCTTTGATTAAATAGTTGATTTAAGCTGTATTACATAGAGGACAAAAGGGATAAAGGTACTTGCAGGAAGGATAGAGATACTGTGGAGTATCTGGTGTGCCATGAGGACACATTCTTGGTTGACTCCTGCTGGTTTTAGTATTGTGGGAGATTCATTTATTTTAAAAAGTACCTTTCTGGGCCATAATCATGAGCTTACATCAGCAGAAGGGATAGAATGGGAATCAATGCTGAAAACAAGTTGCTTATTTTGATGAAGTATGCCCATGCTCTTTAATGATTACTTGGCTTATTGGAGAGAATGCTTATCTGTAAAATAAAGGTCAGAACTGGACAGAGAGTATCAGTGAGGGGTGGTTAGGTTTCTGAAAAGAATGTTGGATGTCTAGTAAAAAGAAAAGAAGATAAGCAAAACAAGATAAAGAATAAGCAAATTCTTGCGAATGAAAATTGATGGAACCTTTATTATACCGTTGAAGCATTTCAGTATTCTGTGGAGTGAAAGTGCATTTGCAGGGACTCCACAGAAAACCAGCCCAGTTGTACTTGGAATGTTTGGGGGGGGGTGGGGGAGTGGTGGAAAAGACAACTGCTAGTCCTAAGTATGTCATTACTTATGCTGTCAGTAGAAAGCAATTTTTAATGGATTCTAAAATGGTATTGAAAGAGCAAATGAAACCAAGATTAGTGTGTAAATTTTTCCAGAGTTTTGGCAACATTTTAATAGGCATTCTGAAATGTGCAGAAAATGTGCAGATACAGTAGCTGTACTGGTGCAAAGCAGGGTAACTACTTCAGCATATGTCAGCATTCCTTATCCTGTCCACAAGTCAGGTATAAAGTGATAGCAGTTCTGCCATGTTCTCCCCCAAAAAAGTGAGTGGTCTTGGTTTGAAAAACTGATTTTTTGCTTGTTTGTTTACTTATTTTTCTATTTGAACATTTGTGGTCAGCACGGAAATACTTTACAAACACTGGTTTCCATGATAAATCTGAAGGAAATAGGAGAAGGCTGGTTAGCTGGGGAGAGCTGCTGTTTACATAGACAGATGTTAATGATAAAGGAAGTTGTAGTTCAGTAAGATATCCAGAGATTTCAAAATTTAACTTAAGGATAGCAGCAGATCTCCATGCAGAAGTAGGTAATGAACAATCTAAATGAATTGTAGCTTACTGTGTTGCAGCAGAGTGAAATTGTTCAGGCACCAAAACCAGGTCATGTTATTGCCTTCAAATTTGTGTAAAAACAGCCATGTGACAATGAATAAATTTATGTATTTTAAGCTTGTATTAGTCAAATATTTTATTTTGAGGCAACCACAAGCTGTAAAGTGCTTCCACAATAATTTTGTGCAAATGCCTTGGCAGGCAATGTCTTTTTTTTTTTTTTTTCCCTTAGCATGCTGGAGGCATTAAAACTCTGAAAGTTGGATGTAACGCAGACTTCATCTCAAGAGTACTTACATTAGTAGATTCAATTAAATAAATACAGCTTATGCCTCTGGACAGACTGTGGTGCATTCCTGATGCAACAAAGCTGTGTGTGCTCTGCTCTGAACACGCTCCTTGGCACTGAGCTGAACCCAGTCCTGTCTGTTCAAAACAGCTCTAAGTAATGGATTTGTCATGTGCTTCGGTGCTAATTTAAGTAACAGAAGAGACCTGTAACATATGGGTCTTCCACATCTCATCTCCATGAGGAAAAGGCCCTAAGTGTGCACGCAGCCAGCTGGACGGACACCTTTTGGAAATGCATGGTTAAATGTGTCTGTGTTCCATGGCTGCCCAGGAGCGGAGGTCGCAGAGTTTAGGCTGTCAAGAGTAAGCTACTTGATTTCCATCAACTTTGTTTCTAGGCAGGAACATGTCAGGGTACATGCTGGAGACTGTGGACCTTGGGAATTGTTTCCGTGCTAACAGCTGCCTTCTAGCAAAGAACTGACTGCAAAATTTCTCATATTGTTGATATGATGGATAAGAGCCAGATGGGTTTCTTGTTTACCTTATGACTTTGAGGGCTTGTGTTGCTGGCAGTCACCTGATCGGTGAGATGAGCAGGTTTGTGCTGAAAATATCAAAGGATCCTGATGTTTAAAAATAATTCTGCTCTTTCCAGGGCAGAACAAGGCCTGCAATAGCACGAATATTGTCTTAAAAGAGAGAATCCATCTTCATGTATTTTGAAATCATTGTTAATTAAGCAAGTTATGTTTAATTACGAACTGCAGCAGTTGTCATCTGACTTGGTATCACAATGTGATTCTTTAGTCCAAATTTCACTTTTGTGATTATCCGCATTTCTCTCACAAAAACAGTTGTAATCTAGAGTAGAATTAATCTGACAGTGGTCTTTATGCATCAGTGGCCAAATCCCCTTCCACCTGGTGTTTTACCTGCAGGGATACAGATGAATTACGAAGACCCGAAACTCTAAATTTGATGCAGGACAGAGAGCATCAGCCAGTACTAAGGAGTTATGTGGACAGGACAGAGAGGTAGGGAAAAAGAAACTGATAGTTTCTGCTGATTCATTTTATTATTTTCCCCTCCCTCAAATAACCGTACTAGCCAATTGTTCCTCTAAATGAGGATCATGTGAAAAATTCCTGGTTTGGTTACTCTTAGAGAATGGGTATAAAGTACTGAGTATCTCAATGTAATAGGCCAAATGTACAATCCCACTGGTACATCTTGTGCTTTAAAAACTTTTTTATTACAATTCAGGAGAAGAAATGGAAATGGCTTCATAAAATCTGTCATTCACAGTGAGTTAAATCGTCATCACAGCTGTTAGTAGACAGTTACTCTTATGATTTGATGAAATGCTTGTGTATCACTGACAATTCGTGTATGCCAAATTTTTAGATTTAAGATTAAAAGTCTGCTTACTCTCTGTTTTTGCATTTGTCAGACCCCTGCCTGATTCACCTTACTTTCTCTCGCTATCAAGTCACCACACCCAGGTAACACATAGAACTTGAATTCTTTTGAATGAGTTTGATGCAAAACCAAACTGATGTTATCCATAAGACATGGGCTGTTTCTCCATAACCCATCTGCAGCTCTAACTTCACAGCCTGATGCCCTGTTTGATTGCAGATGCCTAACGCAGATTCTGAGCTGCACCGCCGGCACATCGAGCGCACCCGTCGGGAGGCCCAGCTGGCAGCCCTTCAGTACGAGGAGGAGAGGATGAGAAATAAGCAGATTCAGAGAGAAGCTGTCCGTGACTTTGTTAAGGTGCCTCCTTTTACTACCTGCTTCATACTTTATCTTTTCTAAATCCCTTAATTATAACTAATTGCCCAGGTAATTAATGCTTGTATGTTAGGCTCCTGGCACTTTATAAAGAATTTGGACAAATAGCATTTAAGTCCATTAACTGTTGGTGCTGTAGCTTAATACAGAGAAAGCTAGAACTGGGGAGGAAGATAGAAGATTCACCCAAAATATGATTTTTGCAAAGAATTCTGATTTTTGCATATTCCACCTCATTCTCTCAATTTTCATTTGCATGGATGTGACAGGATTGGTTTAAGAAAGAAGAAGTCTTCATCTGAGAAGGCATAGAGGCAGTTTAATTTTGAAGGCAAATTTGGCAGGGAGGAAATAATCATACACACAAAAATATAATGCTGCCTGATCTATTTTGCTGTTTTGTGGTAATAAAATGAGTTACTTCTGGCTAAAGCATGGGTGCAGACCTGTGTGACATCAGGCACTCACTCTGAACACTGTGCCTTCACTGTCTCTGTCTCTGCACTCAATATGAAGTCTTCTGCTTAACATGCCAGTTTATTTATATGGTAGTTGATTTCAGTTTATTCTACTGTTTGCTGCTCTGGTCACTTACCTGAATCTCACCATCACAGATTTAAGAAATGTTACAGTTAGTGTTTTGGGCTTAGGGTAGGCTGCAGAGAGGCAAAGAATGGTTTATGGCTTGTTTTTAATGTATAAAGTTAGTTTAGAAAAAGGGTCTTAGCTGCCTGAAACTAGGCTTTTCATTAGCACCAACTATTCTCAGGCCCCTGGCACTATTTTGTAGTGAAGCTGCTTATTAAAAGATTCAGCTCAGTCTTTTAGTTAAAGATTAAGCTTATAGTATGCATGTTGTTCATTGATGAGTCTCCAGGGGTTTTTGGTTTGGGTTTTGGGTATTTTTCTTCTGTTGCCTTTGTTATTCATGACCACTTTATTGTCAGCAGTTAAATCCTCCCTTGGGTTGTATTTTGGGTTTATTATGCATCTTTCATATGCATAATTCGAATTTTTTGTTTGTTTGTTTGTTTGTTTGAATCTGGAATAAAGGCTGATTTTTTACTAATATCAGGGAAGTTTCAGCTCAGTGAAATTTGCAACTTCCCCAATGCATGTTCTATTTAAAAACTAAGACCTCCAATTTAAAACACTTTTAAGTTATGCTAGTTTGTTCTGAGCTTTTGTTTCTCTGTGACATTATTTTAAGTTTCATTTTTTCTTTTTCTGTGTAGCAAAAAGCCTCCTTAAGTCCTCAGAAACAAAGTCCAATGGATAGTGAGGTAAGAGTCCAGTAAGAGCATTAGCAGGGAAATCAGCACTTAAATTCTTAGCTCTCCATCAGAGTTATTTTCCTCATTGAGGAAAATACCTCAAAACTGGGTTATAGCATAGTTTTTTCACATATTATTAAGCCTTGGGTTGGGGTTTTTTGCTTATGGGATCAATCTAGTATTTCCTTCAGTTCATGTAGGTTGCCTGTCCAAGTGTGTTGTTTTATTGTTTCCTGTATGTTTTCTATGTTCTCTGCAGAAAATACATTTCATCTCCCATTTTAACCTGCTCCTTGTGAGCAGTACAATTGATATTCTAATAGGAGTGTTCAGTCAAGTTACAGTGTTATAGTCAGCCTTCACTGATCAGTTTTCTCCCAGTTTCCTCGTATTAGATGACCAATTGTCCCAGAAATACTAAGCTTTAGAATTTTGAGGGGTGTCAGAAAAAGAAATATTTTTTTAAAGTTTTTTCCTACTATAGTTTTATAATAATATAGTTTTTATAATCAAAACCAGGAACACAAATCATACAAAGTTCAGTCTTCTAGAATATACAGAGCTGAGCCAATGACATCTGTTCACTCTCTGCATCAGATTTCTACGTAGTGACAGCTCTTCCACTGCTTGCCATCCCCACTTTAGTCCAGAGAAAGATAATTCACTTGGTAGTGTTAATCAGATCAGAACTTTTAATATTATAATGAACATTATGGTTCTTTAGCAGCATTTTCCGAATAACTCTTTTTGTTAGAAAACTACCAAAACATGGGGTAATTGAAATAGTTTTTGCTCCTTTTTCTTCTTAATGTTTCTCTGTTCTTAATTTATTCTTTTTAAAAGGTCCTTTGTTCTACCAGAGTAAGCACTGTGAATGCACGGTTTTCTGTATTTGCTTGACACAACACAGAAAGCAGAATAATTGATTCCTTAAGAAATACGACTGCACTGTAATTCCTGGGTCATGTGGCTGTGTATTCCTACAGTTACAGATACTTCATGGATTGTTTTAAAGAGTCTCACAGTGCTATAAGTGAGCAGTACATGTTCCAAAATGTCTGTCTGTTCACATGCTGTGTGTTTCTGACATTGTGTGTGTTTCTGACATTGCTCCATCTCTCCCACCTCCCAGTGTCCCTTTCCATCCAGAAGGTCTCAGCATACTGATGATAGTGCCTTGTTAGTGGTAAGATCCTGCACGTAATGGCCTTTTTCTGTGGCAGATTCTAGAGCATAGAAATGACAACATGTTATGATTGTCTCAGATTAGACCAACTGTTTTAGAGCTAATCTAAATAGCATAAAACATGACCGTCTCTTTCAAAAAGTAGCTTAGCTGTGAACTATGATGTTATGAATATGTTGACACTTTTGCTATCAGCCATTGGCTAATAATTCAATTATTTTTTCTACAAAATAATTAAAGCTTATATTTTGTTTGAGAGCAGAAGAAAATTACTGATCGTAAAGAACAGTTTCTAAAATGAAAAATTGACCTGTAGTTGTTCTGATTTGATTTCTTCTCCATTCAGCTTGCTTCCTAAGTCATGTGCCCTTCAGTGTCAAGTAAGCGATTTTAAGGCTTAGTACAGCCTTCTGCTTTAACTTGTCTGTGTCCTGCACATGGGGGTTAGAAATACTTGGCACAAGAAAAAAGTGTTCTACTTAGGAATGCTACAAATCATGAAATACTCCTCATACAGTTTTATTGTTTATTAGTGCAAATGTCTTAAAAATAATCTATTTTGAACAGTTACCAAAAAAAAAAACATGTATGCACATAATTCATGTTTTATGCTATTTCTTCCTTTGTGGCATCTTAGCAATGTAGCATAACTAAAAAATGTAATTAATGTTATAATCCATTTCTAGAAAATTAAAAATACACCTGATTTGCCTGCTGTTGCATGACTGCATGCCTAGAATTTATTTTCTTGATTTATGTGCTTCCATTATCTGCCTAAATTTTCTTTAGGCAGTGCTCTTGGTTAGAATGTCTTTCTCCTGAACATGTTGGTCAAGATATTTACCGTGTCTTTATTCAGACTTTTTGGGTTTTCTGCTTTTGTAAGACTAGCACTTTGTGGGCGAGAAAGAAAGCTTAAAATGTTAGAGAGAAATTTAATAATCATGTGCCTGTTTGGAGAAATCACTATCAATGAGCATATTAAAATGTGCTTTCATAGTTAAATCATGAAAAGCAGGAGAACAGCAGTGGTTTGGGTTAAGAGATGATTCCCTTTTGTCAGTGAATTTGTCTTTGGAATGTATTTTAAAGATACCTGTAAGAACCCCATTTCTATTTGATTGTGTGATCACATGACTTTTGTTGTAAATTAAGATATAGATTTTTCAGAAACTACTTTGTAACTGGCTTCCATTGCTGTTTGTTTCCTCTTTTGTCTTTAGCCAAGTTACATCCTTTCACTTCACAAAAAGAGTGACCAGGCTGGCAAGGAAGGATTGAAAGCAATAATTTCTCTGTTCGTTTTTCTTTTGGTTCCTTTCTCTTTTCAGTAGTACTAAACTATAATAGTATATGAGCTGTTGGGGTTTCTGATCTGCAGCTCTGTTCTGTAGTGGAAACCCACACTGTGCCTAATGATCACATATGCCAAGGCAGCTGTTTCTGGCAATTACTGTAACTGGAACATTAGGCCCATACTAGCTCATGAAATTGTACCATTTTTTGTTTCCACAAATGTATTTTATATGGTAAAAACTTGTTCAACATCAAGGAAATGGTCATCAGTTTGCTTTAAAAAAAAATTGTTGTAAGAGTTTAAATTGCTTTTACCTTTTTAGATTCTATTGCACTGCATTTGTCATTTTCCCTATCCTTATGGGTTTGAAATTTAGCTAGGTCTAATTTCTGAGGACATAAGGAAAAGCTTTTAAAAGTACTAAATCTAATATGTAGTTAGAAAGCAAGTACACTTTTATTTTACTGCTTTGCTCTTCTGGCATTGTTACTGCTTTAACAAAAAAAATTTAAGTTGGGAATCTCCTTTTTAAAATCTTCAGTGTTTCTTTTGGTCATCTTGTTGTTGTCTTTAATCACTAATCAAAATTAAAATGTATTCATGTTGCACAGGTGACTCTGACCATTTCCTTCTGTTTATAAACAACGTCAGGACAGTTGGTTTGAAGTCCCAGAATGATTGCCCGTACCTTCTGTAAATGTTAATGGTTCAGTTTAGTTGTAGTTCCTCCTGCATACCTGTGATTTGGAGTCTGGCTGTAGAACTTCATTGCACTGTGGTGGATTTCTTTTGGTTGACCTGTGATAACCAGACTAAAATGTTGTTGGAGAAACGTAATCACTGGCCTCTCTGAGAAAATAAAACTTTTATGTTAGTGAGAACCTCTTGCTGTTCTCACAAGGATAGTTCCATTCGTTACAATGGAGATTACTTGTAGAGCTGGTATCAAGCTTTCAGACTTGGCTAGTGATTTCAGCCTTCATTGCTTCTAAATCTCATTTTTCTCCAAATATCTTCTTGTTTTCTCCCATGCTGTCCCTTACAGGGTTAGTACTATCGAAGGGGGAAAAAAATCCAAAGCATCCTCTTTAAGTGCTGCTCAGTGTCTCTGTTGTGAAGCCCACAAGGTACTTCAGAAGCATCAGGCAGCTGCTATGACCTCTTCCTCTCACAACCTTTGTGTCATTGCTGCCTTGTGCTCCCTTCCTTGTGTTGTTTTCTTGTTGTGGTCTCAAATGTGGCCTGAGGCTGTCATGTTACTGTTAGTAGGTAGGATCTCTGAAACATTGTAAGTTAAGCACCAGAGTGTTACGAATAATGATGGTGTGGGTAAAGTAAGCAGGACTTGACTTGTGCAAACTTGTACCCTGGAGTTTTCTCTCAGACCGTTGGCATTCATTTGTGTATTCAAATGTTTAATAACTGAATTCCCTTAAAATGTCCTTATTTGGTTCATGCAGAGTTCTGGTTGGGCTCTCCTTTGGCACTCCTTGTATCTGCAGTTGTTTCTGGCGCAGGGAAATTTTTGTGACTTCAGTGCTAGACCTAAAGGCTGCGTGCAGCATGTGCAGAGGGTGGTGTAAGTCTGAACTGCAGCATCCTGGCTCCTTTAGTATTGTGGCTGCCTTTTCTCACAGTCGTTCTTTGCCTCACTTCTTCCTTTCTTCCCTCTCTTTCTTTCCTTACTGTCCCTGACAGAATGGCTTTGAGCCTCTCTTTGTGTTTGAGATTGACAATAACACCAATACCATTAAAAGGAGGCCAGGCACTTGCAAACAGGTGAAGAGCATGCGGTGTGTTGGTGTTGTGGTTGTCCCTCCCTGTGCTGTGCTGTGTCCCCTTCCCTCCGCCCACTGCTGGGTACGTGTGTAGTGACCACTTCTTGTTAGTCTGTGTCAGGCTTGCCCTGCTCCTTTCGTACAGGAATAAGCAGATACATTGACATTACAGCCTACCTAGTTCTGGTTTATTTTACTGTTCTCATGTGCTCGCTAATGTGTTGTCTAAGTCAAGTGATATTTGAAACTCTTAAAAAATAAAAAAAGCCCACCATTTTGGCTCTGCCCTGCTCTGGAGAAAGAGGCAGTCTTGAGGATCAGCTGTAAGTCTGCACAGGGCCTAAAGATGTTTGTGTTTAAGCCTTGCCCTGAGTGTAAACCTTGCCTTCTAGTCCTTCTGGCTGTGCTGTTCTGAAGTGGCAGAAGAGTTGCAGATGTTTTAAAAACTAACTCCCAAATGTGTCTTTCACTACCTGTAGAGTTTCTAGGTGTCATTCGATGTCCTTTCCTGTCACTTTGCTGTTTAGTGTTTCAGAAAGTACAGTGAGCCGTTCAGTCCTCAAATGTTAAAGTGTTGATGGTGCTTTCAGTGGGACACAGGATTTGGCCTTCCAGATCCACCTGCCAGTGACAGATGGGCACAACTACAGCCCCTGTTCTCTAAACAGGAAAAGCTGTTTATTTGGCTTGTTTTGATATTGGTCATAATTGAAATGTGACTGCACTTTATTTGTGGCAACACTGTAAATCCTGACACTGACATCTTCCCCAAGAGTGGGATTCCACCCCGCAGAATCTCATTTACTTTGTGTGTGGTCACAAGGACCAGTTGTTAGTGTTTGTGGCAGATACAAAGTGTGTATTACTGAGCCTCTTATGTATGGGTTTCTCTGATTTTTCAGACATGCATAGCATTCTCAAAACATTAAAAAGAAAGCTATTTATTTTTAATGGTGGCCTAGAATGGACTGTTGTAGGGTAAAATTGCTTTTTTTCTGATGGCGTAGGTGTTACTATAGAAGCTTTTGCCTCACTTACTGTTCTTAATTCTGTTTTTAATGTCACTGTACTATGTGTAAAAGAAGCACTGCACCTCCCAGAAAGTTCAGGAGCATGGGAAGGCTTTAACTGTAGCTCAGCAAATATTCATGTGTTGCTTGTTGAGTGTTTCTGAGAATGTGATCATGATCACCTCTTCATTTTTAACTTCGCTGCATTCCACCTTTGTGCATGACCTGTCAGCCACTCACTAACTCTGCTACTGCCTTCTCTTTCTTTCTGCATTCAGTCACTCTCAGGGTTGAACCAAGAAAGCTGTGCTACTACCCTGCCTAGTGCCTCTACCTTCAGTCCCGTCAAGGTATCTCTTGTTATTATCATTCACCACTAGAGCCAACAAAAAAATCTCGGATCCACACATCTGTTTTAACAGGTGTTAGTTTGTCAGCATCTAATCAAAAGTTCAGGTAGGGTATGAACCTGATTCACCTGATTAAACTATAGTAGGTATTACCTCATCTTAGCTTTAGGCTGTGTCTACAGGAGGCCTGATCTATAAAACATGCTAACCAGTCTCTGCTCCAAGGGGTTCTTGGTTGTATTTGATGTTGCTTTTTCTGTACAAGATCATTTACTCTCGATCAAGTTGAGTTCATCAAAAGTACACTTGTGTTCTTTGCCTGTTTCTTTCTCTTCTGTGGAAACTGCTGAATGCATTCCTCACAAGAAATCATTAGTCTGTGTAAGCACTGTGATGGACCCACAGGGTGTTTCACTGGGGACAGATGTTCAGTAAATAGCAGTTCTGCATTAGCAAAGGTGTCAAAGAGGTGTATCCTCATCAGGGCTGCTTTACTGCCAGTTCTGCATGTTGCTTAATACCTGTTTTTGGTGTCCCCTTTGCAAAGAGCACTTTTTCACTTTGAATTGGAAGGAAGAGTTAACAACGATCTGTCATTGCATAGTCAGTGCTGTTTCATCATTCTTTTTCCTCAGGAAAAAAAAAGCAGTTGTGTCATTATTGTAAAAGAAAAAACTTCGTAGAGATGAGACTTGGGGAACAACATACTGTGTTTTTTCTTATTTCTGGTTATTTTTCTGAAACACATTTAGATGGATGGAGCTTTTCTTAAAACACAGCAAATTAAAATGTAGTCAAAGCTTTTCTGGATTAGGACCATTCATGCTCTTCTGCTTTTTTTGTTCACAGAGTGATGACAGATCTACCATCTCCCCTGGCTCACCTACCGCTCAGACAGGTAACAGGGACAGGAAAAAATTCTGAAAAATAAGATCAAAACGCTTGCTTGCTTATTTGTCCTATGAAGAGAGGGGAGCATCTGTTCCTCCCTCTGTCTGTGGCACTGCTGTGTGTGAGAATCCACCCAGTTACTTGAGGCTCCTTAGAAAAACACAAGGGAAGAGACAACAGGGATGAAAATGTCCTCAGGCAGAGCGCAGGGTTTGGCTGGTTTAGGCCTTCATACAGGCTTTGGCACACAGATACATTCATCAAGAGTCAGAACAGTTGTTGGAATTGGTATGTGGAATGTGCTTTGCATGCAAGTGTCCTTGGAAGTGCCTTTTCCTGCTCTGCTTTTATCATGCATGGCTGTAATTTATTTTGTCATTATTACATTAAAATTTTTGGTTTGTTCTTTTTAATTACCACATTGCTGAACCCATTTCCTATTTAAACTCTAACCATTTCCTTCTTCCTCCTTCCTTTCCTGTGCCTTTCCACATTTGTTTAGTCCACCTTTCCCCTCCATATCCTGGCCATGCAGCCCCGCCTTCCTATAGAAACCCTTCCCAGCGACCTGAGAGTTTCCTTTTCCGAACAGCTGTCAGGGATGAAGCCAAGAAAGGTAGGTTATATAGCTCAGAAATCAGCTAGTTTTGCTACATTATATTGACATCTGCATTACTTGGGGCTTGAGTGTTTTGTTACTTCAGGTCTTTATCATCAAACTACTTTCAGAATTCCATTTGTAGACAGATGACATCATATACATTGTGAACAAACAGGGTTTTATTTGGAGCTGTTCAGTATTCTTTTATCATGTCTGTGGAAGTGTGAGAATTTGCTCTTCCTGGTCCGCACTTACACCTTTGCCACACAAGCCTCCAACAACTTGATAATTCTTGCATTGCCCAGTAGCCTGTAACAGAATTGGAATTTCTGGAGAAAGACAGAACATTTCAACATACTCCATGTGGCGAAACTTTGTTGTCATTTGTGCACGACTATGATCCAACAGAAAGATCAGAATCTAAACAGTGAGGGAATTGTGTTGTCATCTCATTTAGGTTGGTAGACCATTAGTTTGATGAATAATCAAAAGAAAGAAAGAGATTTGTGAAAAGGAGTGTACTGTACCCATTCTGGAACTTAGTATGCGGTGCAGCAGCAAACAACAGAGAGCTAAACTGTGCTTAGTGATTTTCTTTCCTTCATGCTGCTGTTTTAGTTGTTGCTTCATCCTCTACCTGTGCCTTGTCTCCTGCTAATGATTCTGCAGACCCTCGAGTGAGACAGAACTCCAAACAGCGGGAGGAGGAGCTGGAGCTGATAGAGCAGCTACGCAAGGTAAGTGCTGCCAGGAGCCAGAACGTGGACATCGCAGAAAATGCGTTTTGTGACCCTGCCAAATCTGCCTTTGTCTTATGGACCAGTTTCACTGAACCAATATGGGGCACAGTTTACCAAAATTAAATGGTGTGGTACAGTCTATGTACTTCTTTGAGATGGGTGCAGTGGTGTTCACTTGGTTGGTTGTGGTAGATAAAGTCAGCTTCAAATTCTGTAAAATAAACTATGTTGACTCCTGATCCTAAATGTCCAGTGAACTCTGCTTTTATGTCTGCTTCCTTTCTTCCTTATCAGCTTTCACACTTGTAAGGAACTCTGTGGAAGGTTGCCTTTGCTGTCCTCTTTTAATGTCTTTTTTTAAACTCTTTTTTGCTATAAAGCTGACAGAAAAGCAGATGGAGTGCAGAGACTGCTGCCAATCATGCTGACATCATAGTTTCCTCATGTGCTCTAGATCTGTCTGTTGATTCTTGCCTTACCCTTAGTTAAGTGCAGAACATTTGAGGCACAAATGTTTCTAATATTTACACTTTTTGTCTGCCCAGGGGCATCACACTCCTGGTTTGTGCCCACATGAAATGACAATAAATAGGAATATTGAAAATGCCACATGGCATTAAAGTACTGCTCTGCTTTGCCCCAGACTTGTTTCTGCAGAGCATGGAGGGATTTCTTGAGGTGCTGTAATTAATTATGTTTGAATTTTCCCAATAAATAAGAATTTACTTCTTGAAGCTAATCTTAAAAGCTGTAAGCATCCCAGATGGACAGAGAAAATTTCCTCTTTGTGGAGAAGTGTTGAAATAAGGACAGTCTCCTTTCTCTAAAAGGAGAAAGATTACATTAGTTAAAACAAAACTTGGTGTTTGCAGACCCTCTCTTATGTTATCTTAGATTGCTTTCTGTGTAGTGTCTCTTGTTCTGCTCCCCAGGTAAGCTTAAAGGTTTTTTTAATACTTAAAAATTTAGATACAGTATTACAACTCGATGACATTGACACAGCGTTTTAAATGAGTTTGAAAGCCTGAATTGAATTTTTTTTCATTCTCTTAAACAAATGCTAACTACCTTCTTTTTAAAGGACTGAATATGCCAAATAGTTCAGTTTTTATTTAAAGGCAAAAATACTGTCTTGACTTTTGTTAATTGTGTTGTCCTTCAACCCACAAAGACAATTATTTTCACTTCCCTTGGCAGAACCATTCTCTGAGAGTATGTAGGGTTAGGAATACTGTTCCTAGATCCTGCTTTCCGTTATTTTTGAATAATGGTTGTATTAGTCCACTGTGCTGTACAATGAAAACTGTTCTTCGTTGTACTCAATTGCTCCCAGACTGTGGCCAGCCCTGGGCCACAGAAATGTGCAGGGCTTTCCTCAGGGTTATTCAGAAAGCTGGTTGGGAATGCCACGAGGACGGACAGAGTTGTAGTGCGGGAACTCTGCCTCGTACAAAGCGTTGTGCAGGATGAGCCAGCTGGAAGAACGCAGCTCTCAGCTCCCCTGTGTGTGTCCCTGTTGGTTCCCCACAGAACATCGAGTCGCGGTTGAAGGTGTCGCTGCCCAGCGACCTCGGGGCGGCTCTCACGGACGGCGTCGTTCTGTGCCACCTGGCCAACCACGTGCGGCCCCGCTCTGTCCCCAGCATCCACGTGCCCTCACCTGCTGTTGTAAGTGTGCCACAATGACACTGCTTTACAGCTGTCCAAAGTGACATCCTACAAAGTCCTGTAATCCAGACAGACACTAAACTCAGCATTCCCCTCAGTGAATGTACGTGACAAAAAATAACCGTCTGTGCTGTTTGAAAAATGTCGGTAGTGTCACTAAATGAAATTCTGTTTGGGTTTGTTTCATTTAAGGAAGTTACTTCTAACAGCTTGTGAGCAAATGTTAACATTTTCATGTGCTCCCTAAGCATGTTAACTTCAAAATTAGTGAAGTAAGAGACAGTTCAGCATGAAAACTGAAATAGGATATTTTAAAAGATCAGAATGTCTGAGAAGTACAGAAAAACATAGTAGGGAATTACAACAAGTAGGATCCCAGTACACAAGACAGTGAAACCAGGCAGAGACCAAGTTGATTCCTGTGTCCACTTCATAGCACTACAAATTCCTCTGCTTAGGAATTTTAGCAGAACACACTCAAGATACTTGGAGAGCAGCATCTCCTGGAACAAAACAAATCCAGTCATACCTTTGTGATAACAGGGAAAAAAGGTGGCTGTGATAGGGGACTGTTGAGAGGAGGGAAGTATTGCTGTCTATTTTGTAGGGAAAGCACAGAATCAGAGAAAGGTCAAAATCTGTGAGATAACAACAGATTATTTATCCAGTTTGTGTTTGTGGAAGTCAGAAAGTTCAGTGAAAATATTTAGGATCAGCTACTTGAAAGTAATATGGACAGGCAGATTGCTTGTTATGCACCTTTAAATTGTATGAATAAGGAAAAAAAACGAAGATTGTTCCTTGGGGAAAAAGTGGTAGTCTTCACTTGTCCTTCTTTTGGAGTGAGTCTTCGTGTTGATTGGAATCTGAACTGGCACTTCCAGGGCTGCCAAGTGTGTCATTGTGGTTGTGTCCCTGGGACTTGATGGGACCAGGCAGATGGCCCCGTTATTTTGAGAACGACTGAACTGGACACGCCAACATTTTAGGCAGATTGTGGGATCACTCCAAGCAAAGGCAGGGAGCCACTGCTCAGTAGACTTGCGTCAGTGAGATCTTTTCAATGGCCTAGTTTGATGTGCAGCTGAATGTTCTGTGTTAGGAATTAAATCATGGCTTTGTCATGTGAATCCTGAGGAAGAGGCAGCCTGGAGTCGCGTGGCTCCAGGAGCAGAAGAGGCATCACGTCATGCCCCAAGCACAGTGTGGTCTTTGTGCTCTCTTGGTCCTTTGGGAGAAAGAAGCCAGTGCTGGCCTTTAACCTGCATCCTTGGCGAGGAGACACAGCACATGAAGGGGACAGAAGAAACCCCATCACTTATGGAAGTGTTGAACACATGGAGGCTGCTGCCTGCTGCTCCAAAGCGTGTTCAGAGGAGCAGGGAGCTTGTGTCTCTTGAACCAGAAGAGAATAAGCTTTGAGAGCAGGAGCAAGGCAGAGCCTGTGCTGTGGTATGTCTGAAGAGGTGTGAAAGCTGACTGCAGAAAAAAACCTCACTTGAAAAAATGCCAGTGAGTGCAATTCAAACAGCTCCATTAAACACATCTGCAAGAGGCTGACAGGCAGCAAGCTTCACTTTCAGTTTTCTGACATTGTTTTTTGGTTTCATCCAGCCTTTATTTTTTTACGTCTTTGTTAATTGAAGTATGGTTTGATATTTATATATTTTTGCATTATAGTAATCCAGAACAGACTCTAGATTGCTTTATGTCATGAAATTGCTCTGAAATCACAGCATGGAAGCCATGGATGGGCATTTCATCAAAAGACATTTTTAAAATGATCATACTGTAGTCACTAAAAGTGTTAGCCAGTTTTATATAACACTGTGTATATAAATATTGCAGGGCTTAGAACTTTCCTTTTTTTAAAATCATCCAGCATTCATAACTTAGCTTTTCATAAAACAGCTTTGAAAACTGGGATGCTTTTCTAAGAAAAGCAAACTTCAGCAGAGCCTGCTTTGAATTAGACAAGCTTATGTCAGTGCGGTGTTTTTGGCAAAGAGATTTATTAAGAGTTTTATTTAAATAAAAAGCAAAAATCTTTTAAAACCTTGCCAGTTAAGAGCACTGTATGCCTTTGCTTCTTTTCAGCCTAAACTTACAATGGCAAAGTGCAGACGAAACGTGGAGAATTTCTTGGAAGCTTGCAAAAGGATTGGAGTGCCTCAGGTATGTATTTCTGCTGTCCTGATGTAATGTTTCAGATGCAGTTTTGTCTGGTGCTTCAGAAAATAAAACATTCTTTGGAAGATTGGATTAAAACAAAATTATTAAAAGTTTAGAAGGTTCAGGTGCAAGCTGTCTTGCAGTATAGATCAGACTTACCTTGCATGGTCTTCCAGAGCAAGATGAAGCCAGATGCAGTTTATCAGAGTGCAGTATATAGAGTTTATGTTTTAGTACAGATTCACTTAACTACTGTGCCTCGAATTATAATAGCTGATGGACTTTGAGTCTGCCTTTAGAACTGGCAGGTTCTACAAAACCAGTTACGTTTTCTCAATATTAGGTATGTGATAGCCTAAAAGTGGGATAAAATCTGGATGATGGTTTGCGTGTGGTTTTTTTATCCCAAAGCTTTTCATGTTCCTTCACAATAATTCTCTCACATGAATGTCTTTACTGTCTTACCAACAAGTCACAGAATTATTGGCCTTTCTCTCATGGTAGCTGTCTTTGCATAGTTCCTACTTCTTTTGTTATGTACCAATGGTAGAAGTCTGTCTTCTGGTATTCCTTATCCCCTTTTGAAACTCATAAGATCTAGGAGGTGGAAAAAAATGAAATAGTCCATCTTATCCTGTTGGTCCAGTTATCCAGTTTTATGCTGTCCTGTCCTTTGCACTTTGTCTTACTCAGCAGCTGTGTCAGTACAAATAGTTTTAATATATTATATTTTTCCTAATTTCCCTTCCAGTGCACTAATTGTTTTGAGTTTTTACACTGCTGAGCATTGGTGTTTCTGTTGTAGGTGCTGGTTTCTTTTGTATTCTGAAAGGGAGAAGTAGACCCTGTGACTCATTTCCCAGCTACATCTAAAGGCAGTTCTTGAGTTAGTCATGCAGGATTTTCTGGTGTTTTCAGATCACTTGCAGACATTTGAGCCACTGGGGTTTTAGGATGACTTACTTATTGAGCTGCCTGGCAATTTCACATGTCTCAGTGGTGAATTGTGTTGGAATGGGCTAGGGAGTTGTAAGTGATCGTTAGTGCTGGGAGATCATGCACTGCTTTAGTCCCCTGAGAAACTTTGGACTTTTAATCCCAGCAGAACTGCACAATATAAATTCATCTGGGGCAAAATTGTGCAATTCCATCCCAGCTTCCCTATTTATAGATCCCTCAAGTACGAAGATGCAATTTTTATGGGATGGCAGTACAAGGCAGATCACTGGAATGACCCACGATCAAAACCAAACAAACACAAAGGCCAATCAAGAAAAAGTCCCCTGTAAACCCAGGCTGCTCCATCTGCTACCCCTACTGTATAGGGTCCTCCTGTTTTTCTCATATATCTTGTTTTAATGTGAAAGAGTTCAAGGAAGGTCTATCTGGGAAAACTTAGTAAAATACCCCCCTGAACTCCAAAGCTGCTCTCACATGTCTGCATTACATCCCTACTGAGATGTGAACATAAGATACCTGTGTGTAAGAATGGCATGGCAGCCTAGTATGTTTTTCTTGAAAAGTTGCCTGCAGGTTTTTCATTTCATTTCCATTCTAATTACAAAAATAAAAGGCTTTCTGAAAGCGTGGATCCGTGTAGGAATACTTGCCTTCTAAGGGGAAGGCTACTTTCAGAAAGGGCTAATTACAGGCACCACAGCAGAGCAGCAATTTCTGTAGGGCTTTGGTGGTTTTAAAGCTCTTGGATCAAAGGAGACCCTCAGCTGAACAGGTTGATCCATGCATCTAGATTTCACTGATTATTAGCAGTTACCTGTGGGAAAGGGACACAAGAGACACACAATGAGAATAGTTACAGAACTCTTAAACTCTAATTAGTAATAGATATTTCTGCAGGATGCTGAATTCAAGCATCAGTTGCACATAAATAATTCCTTGTCCTGCTGTTTTCATTAAGTTACATGTGGAGGCTGAACTTTGTGAGTACTCAATGCCAGCAGCATCTCAGACACCTGTAACCTCTTCACTTCTGGAGAAAAATGGGTTTCACTAAGGCTTGTGTAAACTGCTGTTTTTAACAACAAGAAATGGTTACATGTTGGAGCTGGAGAGGTGACAGGCACCTCACTGAACACTAAACACTGACACTGAGTTCTTTACAATGGGAGTCTTGCAGATTTCTATGTGAGAATTAACCAGCTGTGATGTGCTTCTCGAATGTGTAGGTTGTATCTGAGATGTCTGATAACTGCTTCGTGGATGTTGCTATGGCTAACTGACTGACCTTTTTTTTCTGTCTGTTTTCCCTTCCTGCTCACACACTCTGGACAGGACAATCTTTGTTCCCCTTCTGACATTCTCCAGCTAAACCTCAGCGTTAAAAGAACAGTTGAGACTCTTCTTTCCCTGGGGACAGATTCAGAAGAATCCAGTCTTGTGTCCCTTTCCGTTCAGCTCTGGGGCTTTGTGGTGTTTTACTGTACTCTAATGCTAACGCTCTGTATGTTCTATCGCTGGGTCTTTTTCCTCTAGTGAAGGATAGTGGTGCTGCTTCCTCCCTCCATCACTCCGGTGCTTGGGAACAGATTCTGGGCTTTGCCAAGACTGTGTGTATGAAGTGCTTTGTTTCCCACGGATGGGACAGAGGTGACAAGTACGATGTGCAGACACATTGGTGCACCCACACCGCCATCCGTGACCCAATTCCCATTCGTATTTGCTGTGTCACATTGAGCAGATGAAATGCTTTCCAAGGGAGGAGATGCTGTCCCTGGGCTCAAGCAAGGGCTGAGGTCAGGACACGTGGTGCATGCTGTAGTCTGCTGACCACTGGTGTCGTGAAAACTGCAGTGTCAGTTTGTGCCTCTGTTCCCCCATCTGTATAATGGGAATTGCAACCACTTCGGTAAATTGCTTGAGGATTATCTGATGAAAAATGTTAAACAATGTGAAGTATTTTTTTCAATGTCAGTGTTCTTGATAAGATCTCACAGTCTTAGGAGACATGGTCTGGTAAGTGTTGTCCACAGAACTTTCTAACTGGTTTGGTTTTTTACCCCCAGTCCTTTATCCTGCTTCTGAGAGCATTTGATTTCTCAAATTTATAGACTCTGCTGGATTACTTTGAGTCAGGATTTTTAAAACAACTGTCAGTGAATCCTGAGCTACTTGAACTTTGTAACAGTTCAAGCAGAAAAATTTCAGAGAAATTAAGCTCTTCAATGGCTTTAAGAGAAAAGTTTTCTGGCACAGAAAGAAAAATCTTTAAGATTCTGTCAGGTGCTGCAGAACGTCATAGCATTTTGCTGTGATCTGGATAAGACTTACCAAAAACTTACTTGTTGAGTTATCACTTGGTCTTGGGCACGCCAACCCAAGCTTGTTCTGTGCTTATTCCCTTGTTCCTCTTATCCTGTCATTTTCAGAAACACTTGTATCATTCAGTTGCACAAATATAAGTCCCGGCTGCACAAGCACTCTTCCCTGTTCTACAAAACTCAGGTAGTCTTCCATAAAGCTTCACAGCCTTTCCCTCCCCAGGGAAAGCATCCTGGTGCTTTAATGCTTTAATGTCTCAGGGACACCTCAGAACTTCAGGGCACTCCCCATGTGTGTAACAGACCGTGTCTCCTCAGAGTGGAGATCGATTCAGGGAGCTCTGCTCAGAGACCAGTGACAGGTAAGTGTTCAGGAAATGGCTGTTCCAAATGTGTCTTCAGTAAATTTCTGTTATATCTGCAAGTGCAGTAAGTGGCTTGGAAGCCCAGTGCAAGTGGTGTTGGCATTCCAGCCATAACCTGGAACACCTCTGAAGCACAGTTTAAGGTACGCAGGAGTTCAGTTGCGAATGTGGTCACTACCAGTAAAAATGTGTTATGTGTATGTAGGTCTCACAAGCTCTTGTACCATGAAATGAGTATTTATCAAAGGAGCAAGTAAAAGAGCTGCTGCCTTCTGTCCAAGTCACACAAAGTGTTCTGTCCAAGCCAAACATCACTGAGTAAAGAACAGACCTTTGACAGGGGGAGATCGTTTTATTTTTAAGTAAGCTATTTTTGCACTGCTTACTGGTATGAACTAAAATGAACTTGGTTCCTGTGTTTCTTAACTTCTAATGAACACTGTGATAAAAGCTGCAAGGGGTTTTACACTAATAGTGCCTTCCAGTTTTTAAATTTTGTTTGTCATTACTGTCTGTGGTATGGAGTCATTCCAAAGCTTTTCCCCCTTATCTGTTTGCATACATAAGAAAAAAGATAAGGCATATTTACTCAAGTTTACAAGTATTTTTTCAAAAAGCACACTTTTTTCAAAGTAACATACATTTGCTGGAAGAAAAATGTATTTTAGCCTGAGCATATGGCTTTCTGTGAGAATTGCAGTCGGGGCTCACTTGTTTTCTCTCTGCTTGGAGCTTTGCGGGAGGAGTGTTGGCTGCCACTGTTTGTGCTGAAGGATTTCTTTAACCTCAAAAATCAGTAAAGACTCAAGGAGTGGAGAAATGCCAGTTGATGTGAAAATAACACATGAAAAATAGTCTCTGTAGCTCTATAGGAAGGACACACTTGGGTTATTTTCTGCCGATACAGAGAACTGTTGGACATGTATCCTGACTGTTGTGGAGTGAGGATGGCCAGGAAGTGCCAAGGACTTCTGTAGGATGAGGCTTTAAATACATCTTAGATTGAGAATAGCACAACTGTTAATAAACACTTTGAAACCTCTTTTTGCATTTTGCGTATTACTGTTATTCCTCAGGATGATTTTGGGGGCTGCCCGCTAAGCAGGGGCGCTTTGGGGAAGTGCGTGAGTGGTAGTGACTCATTCCCTGCTCCACAGCAGGGCTTCCCTCATGGCTGTAGCTGAACAGGCTTGTCCCAGGAGGACTCTCTCCAAAAGGTGTGATTCCAAAGAAGCTGTGGTTCCTCTCCTGCTCTGTGTTGTAGCACATTGATCGTATTGAAGCAAAGCTTCCCCCTCCTCAAGTTCATCTCCTTTGGTTTCATAAACTGCTGCCGTCTCAGTGTGGGCAGAGATGGAGGACAATTTGCTATTCCCCTTCTCCCCCACAACCTTTTTTCAAATTCTTATTTGTAGAGTTTTCTATTAAAAGAACACAACAGATTAGCCCAAGGCCACCTTTCTTGAGTAGTCAAGGTCATGGTTCCTTTGTCACAAGCAGAAATCTCATGTCCTACCCCTGTGTGTGTGCTGCCTGTCCATAACATCTCATATTTCAGTCACCTTTTGCTTAATTTTTTTTCTTTTCAGTTGAGTGGTTTTCATCCATTTTGTTTTTGTCTTTGTTTTGTTCCCCATTCAGGAGCAATTATGTTTGCCTCTGCATATTTTAGAAGAGAAGGGTTTGACACAGGTAGCTGTGACTGTCCAGGCGCTCCTGGAGCTGGCACCCCCAAAGCAGCAGCCACTTCACCACTTGTCTGCTGTGTAAAGACCTCCGGGACCTTTTGGGTTACCTTGGCTAAGCAGAAGGACCTGAAGACTTTACTGCCCATGCAGTGCATCCAAACACACAGAGCTCTGTTCTAAGGAAATGAGTTTCCGTGATTCCTGACAGGAATGTTTTACTTCATTTCTCCATTTTTTTGGAGATCACAACAATTTCCAGTAACATTTTTTATTATCAGTATTTTTGCCCCTTATTTAAAAAAATGAGAGTTCATTGGGAGGAGGGCAGGGAGTTCCAGTGGCTGGCTGTTGGAGCCAGCTGTAGAAACTGACCTTGCAGGATGAAGAAATGGGTTTAGAGTTTGGAAAGCAATTCCTAGGGGAATTTGTAATAAAAGGGTGTTGCTGCGGTGGGCACACAGGGAATTAGATTTCTTTCCTTACCCAGAGGGTGCAAAGAAATGGAGTTTCTTTGCCTCCAAAGAATGGCTATTTCTATTATACTATTTTAAAAATTGCATCACACAATCTTAACCTGCAGTGTTTGATAACAGGGTCGAACCTCAAACAGCTGTCACTTGCGTTGGCATGTCCTCATGACTAAAAGTCAAAGGAAAAAAAACACTTTTTTTTCCCAATGGAAAAAATACTACATCTTTGCTCTACCAGAAACACCTTAGTAAAAGATGCTAAGTCAGATCTGTTCAAATGGGATTAATCCCATCAGCATTCTTGCTGGGTTCACTTTCTGTTTGGGTTTTAACATGTCTTTATCTAAACACTTTTCCAACAGCAGTGGAGGGAGATCTCCCCTGTCCTCACATCCCCTTCTGGTGGTTTGGCGGGATCACCAGAATCCCGTGCATTTCCCTGCAGTGGGAAGAATGCCAGCCTGCCCTGCTGGTCATTAGAAGCTGGGTGCCAGCTAACACATTTATGAGGGGCTGAAGCATCTCCTGCAGGCACAGAATGGATCATGTTAAGAGCACAGTTCTCAAGTTCCCCAGGTGGGCTGGGTGTTGTCAGAGCAGCGTCTGTGCTAAGGCAGCTCTGAAGGGTTTGACAAGGCTTTCAGTAAAGCCCTTTATTAGTTGGAGTTTATGTAGAGAGATGTGCTGTTTTTACCGAACTGCTATTACTTTATTCCTCTTCCCTTAAATTAAAAATGGGAGTTCAGTGGACAGGAGTGGGAGAGGCAGCTGACAAGTTTTGCGTTTTCCTGGAAAGCTGATGTGCAAAATAAAGACAGATCCATATGCTCTGGTCCTAGTGACAAGGCCAAGGTCTCTACCAGATCAATTAACAATAATTTTTTCCCCCACAAAAAGGCCTCACAAAATCCAGCTCTCCATCCATGCAGTTCCTTTGTCAGGTGTTGCCCAATTTAAAGCATGCCTGAATGTTATGCTGCTAATAGATGGTGCATGGGGTTCTGAAAGCAACTCCAGGCATCAGCCATACTCCATCCGGCATATATATGTTTGGAGCAGAATACACCGAGAGGATTTTATGCTGATAAAGGAAGAAGAAATGGGAACAAATTAGCTAGAAGTCATTTTTCCAGAAGTAAAACCTGCTGCGGGAGCTGCCAGGGACTGGTCTTAGCTGCATTTTTCCCCTTTTGATTTGCAGTTTTGTTTCCATTTTGTTTTGCATCATGTATTTCTTTCAAGGGCCATTGTAGTGATTGTCGAATCACCTATTTCATATAATTATTCCAGTTGCTTCTTATTGGCATTTGTTGGTCATGTTACAAGTGAAGAACACCTGGAAGGTGTTTAAGAGTGCCCAGCTGCAAAGAGAAACCTCCTCGTGCTGGGCAAATGCAGCGCCCTGAGCCCTGCAGGGAATGGGAGTGCCAGGAACTCGTAGTACCCCCAGGAAGAGCAGCTCCACACAGGCATTCTCACCCCCTGAAGTAGTTTTTGTGTTTCACTTAATGCCATTGGTGAGGAGCATTGGTCATTCCTACAGGGTTACACAGAGGTGTCTGAAGTCTGCTGCAGTTTGCTGGGGGGAAGATGCTGCCACTCGCAGGCAGCACCACAGACACAGACAGTGTTCCCGGTGTGTTTGTCTCTGCACGTAATTTGAGAGAGAGGGAGGCACTGACTTCATCTTGCTTTCCAACATTAGGTCACCTGTATTGTTACACGGACAGTTGCATTTAGCAGCACACCCATCATGGGCTATTCAAATACTCCAGTTTGAAGAAAACCATTCCCTTCATGGAATTTTGAGGGTGTGGTGATTGCTGTAGCGCTTAAAGAAAATGAAACTTATCAGTATTCAGGTTGGTGGAAGTTTTGTTACTTAATTAACAGCAGTTTTTAATGGGGTGGGGGCTCGAGTCTGGCCTGCAAGAAAGAGCCATTTCCTATTGCCACTTGTGGCTCACGCCGCGGCTCAGCACGAGCCAGGCCCGGGGAAGGGCTGTGCCTGGAGGCCAGGCAGGCAGAGGGTCCCTGGCACCGGGCACTTTGTTGTGAGCAACGTTCACTTCTGCAGTTTCAACGTAGGGAATTGTGTTAGTTTTACATTTGTAATCTTGTGTTTTCAGGCTGGCAAGCACTAAATCTTGTCCAGATGCTTAGGACAAAAATCCAAACCTGAAGTTTCATCATACGGTTTATTTAATGTGTTACACCAAACCCACGTCAGTTCTCTCTTGCAAAATGGGTTGAGATTTTTCAGTGTAGTTATGTGCAATTTTTGTTGTATCCCATGAAAAGAGTGTTTGAAAGAAAACATGTATAAAGTTCTATTCTGTGTTATAAAGTAAAGAAGAGATTGTCTTTCCTCTTTGGGGCATTTGTGTCGGAGGAGGTGGGAGGGATCCACCTCAGTGTTCTGTGCTTCTGGTGTTCCTACACTGACTCCGTGGTGTCACACTCCATCCTCAAACCTGGCGAGCCCTGAGCAGTGTCTGAGGCTCTGCAAGGTCACACACTCCAGCTGGAGGGGCCCAGGCACTCGGGAGCCCCTGATGGCACTGGGGGGCCGGGGCAGAGCCGCTGGGGGTTCCCCCTTTGAAGGAGAGGCTTTTGTAAAGGCCTCACCCCCGGTGTCCTGCTTAAAATCCATCAGGGACAACTCTACAGTGCCAGAGCACCTCTGTTTTTCCTGGTAGCAGCAGGATAGCAAATGGTATTTTTACCCCTTTATGTCTATAAATGGTTATTTGAAGAACTGTTTTAGAAACAGAGGACTTGTAAGGTGAATTTGGACATCTAAAAAATTCTTTTGTATAGATACTGTGATGTTCTTCAAAGTGATCTAATTTTGTTATTTCTGAAAACAGTGTAAACGTGTAAGTAATAGAGTAAAGGATTTTAAAGCTTCATCCGATGCTGTATGTCTGTAAATACATTCCATAATTTCTGTTACATATAAATGTGTCTGAATATTGTATATTTTAAATCGCCTGTATTCTGCCAGTAGTGTGAACTTCTAGCACATTAATAATATAAAAAGAAACCATGGGTATTTGAAATAAAGTTTTAAAACTTATGTGAGTTGCAGTATTTCTTCCTGCTGTTTTTCTGGTGCACCAATGAATGTCACATCCTCTGTGTCAGGTGTTTATTCCCCTTCCACATCATCCCAGTTGGCATTTGATGGACCTACTTTGGTTTTCTACTTCTCCTAGCTCACCAGGATGGGAAAATCCCTGCATTTTTACACATATTTTGCAGCCACACCAGAAGCTTTTTCTTGGGGGTATTTTTAACCTTCCCAGACACTGATTTTGTACAGAATCCTTTGCTCATCCCTCCACAGCCCCTTGTTTTTTTCTTCTCTATGTAAATTATACATTCTGGCTTTGGGGTTTCCTGCTGCCAGTCCCATTGTTCCTTGTTATCATCCTTTGCTTTTGGCCTGTCTTGGCTTTGAAGTGTAAAACTCGCACCCCTGCTTCCTGACCCTGCTGCATTTGAAAGGTTTATTCTTAGCCAAAATGTTTAGTCCTCTTTTCATCCCTCCTCATCACTAGTTTTATTATTTTTTAAAATATAAAAATGCAAAGCCTAGAAATTGCCAGAGATCCACAAACCCTCCCTGCCTGTGTTACCCTTGGGATGCTCTTCCCTGCTCACCAGGCTGCTCCAGCATCCTTGTCTGACCTGGTGACTCTGTCAGCCACTGGGGACAGCTCCATTCCTGCCTCTCTCAAGGCTGCCCAGCTCTCTTCAGGTATTTATTTCTCCCCCTCAATCTAAAACTTCCTCCTAACCAGCTTCCCAATCTCCAGCCTTTCTTCTGCATTTAATTCCCAGGAAAACCCTCTCCAAAGGGCATATGATTTCCCTGCAGAAAATTCCATGGGTGTACATTTTGCTCCCATGTCTCCACAGCTGGAAAAATGGAGCAGTACCACCCGAGGCACAGTTCCTCAGAAGCGCCGGGTTTGGGACTCTGCTCCCGTCCCTGTCTGTCCCAGCCTGTTTGCTCGGCAGCTGCACAGCCCAGACACGAACTCTGCTGCGGTTTCCCTGGAGCGAGGGGAGGCTCCTACAGAGAGCAGCGCCCTGGGATGAGCTGGATGGGGGCACTGTGGCCACAGTCCCCAGCCCAGGGTGGGTGGCAGGTCACAGGGTTCAGTCAGGTTACACACCTGTGCCCCTGTCACTGCCCCACAGTGGCCTCACGTTGGAACCTGAGGTTCAGCACCCCAACTTCATAGGAATAGCAAACCCTGTTCCACTGTTGCCTCTTTGTTTTTGTTTCCAGAGCTGCTTCATTCTCTGCTGAGAAGCAAGAGCAACACGCCCAAGACCATGTGTCAGATTTCAGCTGTTTGGTTGCATTACTAAAGTGTGCCTGGAGTTTGACATAAACAACAGAGATCTGTTGCCCTCCATCTTATCTTGCTTTTCCTTAGCTGAAAGCCTCTGCAAAAATTTTATGATTAACCTCATTCCTTTCACCCAAGCAGGTCACCTGTTAACACCCCCATCACATACAGAAAACATAGGTCTGTGGTGAAATGTACCGAGTCAGCAGTGCATGAAAAGGAAGAGTTAAAATTAGGAACTTAAGTCCCGGGTTTGCAGAGGCGCTTCCTGCAGTGGGATGTAAGCACAGTCCTGGCTCTGTTCCTGCCAGCACCGAACTGAAGTGATCCCTGCTCTTACTGCTGCATGGGGAGCATGGGAAGCGAGGGAATTTTTTCAGTACCAGGGCTGGAATAGGAACATGTTCGGGTTTCAAGCAAGCATCCATGCTCCAGCAGGAACACCAGCACTTCTAATGCAGTTTGTCTGGAGCTTCTCAAACTTCAGCACTCTCCTGACAACCAAGCCTGCCTGATAAGGCACCAGCCCCTTCTGTTCAGAGTTCTGAGCCACAGGCTCTCTGCTCGTGGTTTCAGCCATCTCACATGAACTTTAGAGCTTTTGGCCCAGTTTAGATTGGACACGAGGAGGTTTGGATGAGGCTAGCATAGGCTGGTCATAAAGAGCAGAGCAGACTCGATGGTTTGAGATCATCTCCCACGTGGGAGAGTCAAAAACCGGGCAGCTCAGCCGCAGGGCTTTGTGCACAGACCTGCATGTGGACTGACAGTGGTGTCAGGAGCAGGGGTTCCCTCTTGGTTAAAAAGCAGCTCTGCTCCCTGCCTTCAGCCCCACCCCACTGCCCAGTGGCGCTGGCTGTGGCGGTGGGGACGGCTGTGACAGACCAGCTCCTGTAGGCAGCATGGCTGGCTGCCTTTTCCCATTGCTCCTCCCCTTGGTCAGAAGGCATGTGGAGCTATTCTGTCTGTGCCCTGACACTGTGCAGGACTGAGGGAGTGGAAACCTGTGTGCTCTGACTGCACTTGTGTTTACACTGCAAACTGCCCATGTTCTCCCCTGCTGACCTGATGCCAGCGCTGGAGGCAGGGAGAGCATGGATGGAGCCCAGCTGGGGGTGCCTCGGCCTCCCCACCTGACCCAGAGCCACGGCTGATGCTTTAGGGGCAGTAGAGGAGGTTCTGGGTGCAGAGCATCCCATGCTGGTGAGTTACTGAGCTGGGAACAGGATTGCCTCACTGTCTTGTTTCCATAAAGCACTTTGCAGGGGATATAGTGTTTCTCACTGTTTTGATGTGAATCCCCTTTCTGCTGGGAAAAAGGGCTGTACAAGGGCAGCTTTAAGATCTTTAGTGCAGCTTGCACCATAACTGTCTGCAGGAACTGCGTTCTCCAGAATTGCCCAAGCTCTGTTATGTGGTTTATTTTGTCCTGTCAGACAGACAGACCACAGTGCCCTCCCCAGCAATAGTCCTGGAGCACATCTCTGGCCACTTTCTTTAGTTATTTCTTTGCTCCAGATTTTTCTTTTCCTGGTTCTTGCTGTGCTGATAGCTGTTCCTTCAAATACTTCTCGAGCTCCTGGTAGGGGCCAAGGAATCTGCGGACCATTGTACCTTTCCACCAGGCCTGCACCTGGAAATGAGAGAGAGAGAGAGAGAGAGATAGAGAGAGAGAGAGAGAGGCCTGAGGAGAAATCAGTTGCTGGGGTGCCTGGTACAGCTCAATGTCTGGGGAGTCTTTCCTGTGCTCCCCAGCCACAGAAGGGAACCCCCAGCCCATGCAGCAGCCTTTGGGCCTGTGCTGGTTGTGCCAAAGGCATCCACAGCTGGGCTGAGGGCACCTGTTGCTGGTGGCAAGGGACAAGCCAGGGCACTGCCCCATGACCCTCCCTGTATCACCTGTGCAGTGGTATTTGCAGGAGACTGGCTGCTCCCCTTTCATTCCCATCTCAAACCTGCAGCCAGCTGCTGGCTCTGAGTGTGCCCCAGCAAAAGGAACAGGCTTTGTCCTTTGCTTGTGCCACCACACACCAGCCAGCTTTCTTGGGCTGTTTTCTGCCTGGACAAAGCCTGTGGCACACTATTAACTCCCAGCTGCTGCTGGAGCAGCACTGCCCCAGCTTTGCTCCCCTTTACCTTCACAGCGCTCTTCAGCTCCAGGGCTTCCTGCTCTATTTGTTTTCTCTTGGCCTCCTTGTCTGTCCGGTCAATGATGATGGTTGACTGGAATGTCAGGCACTGCAGGAAAGCACAGGGGTGGCAAAAGCCATGACAAACACATCCCCTGAACTGCAAGGCCAGCCTTCAGGGCTCACTGTGCCCAGCCGCTTGCCAGGGCAGGGCTCACCTGCACCCTGGTGCAAGGATTCTTCCCCTCTGCTGCCTACAGGTCTCATCCTTGCTACACACTTTGCACAGCCCTGCCAGGACTGCTCAGGCCCGTGGGTTGTGGTGTCCCTGTGCAGCAGGGAGCTCCGGGGCAGCCCAGGGATAATGTGTGAGTGGGGACTTTCCTCCCCCACCTCCATTATTTGATCTTTCCTAAATCCAGATGGCAAATGTTGCTCATTACCACCATCAGTCCTCAGGCACTTGGAGCTGCTGCCAGAGTGAAACCTCTCACAGCCTGGCTGTAATTAACCCCCTGATCCCATGCTGTAAAATGGCTGGCTGATGGCTTCCCAGGCAACAGCTGGTGGTGGGGAGGACACTTGGTCCCCCAGGCTAAGTAGCAGATGATGTACAAACACACTTGGGACACTGAGATGACAGTGTGCAGAGTGAAAAATGAGCCCACAAGTGGGGAAACATCCAGCTCGGTGCCACCATCTCCAACCCATGGATGGTAAGGAATGTTTACAAGTAAATTCCTTCTGGTTTTAAACCACACATTATTCTAGACACTTCTTTCTGTTTTGTGCTGCTGCTCTGCTGTGATCAGAGCCCAGCAGTTAACCAAGAACCCAGTGGGGCAGAAATGGTTCTACCCAGCATCAGCCCCCTGATAACAGAGCTCTGTGCAGCTGGGAATGTGTGTCTGCAGGAGGGGATGAGCTGCCTTTTCCAGTCTCAGCCTGTCTTACCCTGATCTTCCTAGAAGGAGCAGATTTGTTCAGACTCAGGCAGCAAAGTAAGGTGAGGCGTACTGATGGGGTGGGACAGTACCTCTGCCCCTCATAAAGGCTGTCAGTAGCTCTCTCATTGCTTGCTGGTATTTGAAAATAGCTGTAGGGGAAACATCATCATCCCTCCTTGATGTCACTGGTGGCAAATAGAAGATGACATCTCAGCCCTTGTCTTCCCAAGACAAATGCTATAATCACAGCCTATGCCTCAAAATTACTGATTTTTCTTCCATGGTTCTGGTTCCTTATCCAAATGGGTGTAGGAAAAAGCCCAATGCAATTTTGCATGGCTGAACATTGAGATGCTGCTGATGTCTTACCTCCTTGGCAAATCTTTGCATCGTTTCCAAGTTCTCTGCCTTTAATGCTCTTAGATCATCCAGTTCTTCATCTTTTGCAGCAGTTTCTTTTTTATACTTCTCCATCCAGAATTCCAGCTTCTCTTTCACCTTCTGCATGGGGAGAGAGTGGTGCTCAGCATGGTGCAAAGAGTGCACAGATGAGAGATTTGCTACTATTACATGGCCTGCTTTCAGGATGGTGGTGAGAATCCTGTAAATTGTGCATGGTCAGTGTTTCCTTCTCATTTTGAAAGGATCAAACCCCTAAGACTGCTATAAATTACTGCAGGGCTAGTTTTGTGCAGTCAGTCCTGATGAAGCAAGTGACAGCCAGAAGCCATTCTTTGTGAGTATACAGAAGGAGGGGGGGTTAAAAAGCACAGTTTGTCAGTGGGAAAGCTTTTATGCTCTGCCTGACTCCCTACCCCCTTTCTGGATTAAGCTCAGCACACCAGGAATAAGGTCCCAGGGGAAACACTTCACGCTATTTCAGGTTGTGAACTTGGCTTTGTGTCACTTGTGAATAGGGCAGGTGTTTCTGAAACAGTCACCCAGATGACTTCCTCCTATTCACCAATAACTTCTCCATAGCAACCACCGTGATTGCTTCCATGGAAAAATAATCTGAGGAAAAGCATCAATCTCATTATGGCATCACAGCTGGACACACAAGGGGGATGGAGGGCATGGTCATCCTCCTCTCTGCGGGCCCCTGCAAAGCCACCAGCTGCTGTCTGAGCACTGAGGGGCTGCTGCTGGGCCGGCTGCTGGAGGTCAGCCAGGCTCAGCGTGTGCTTGGGCAGTCCCCCTGCTGGGAGCATTGAGCAGACCAAGGCTCTGGGGTGCAGAGCACACTGTTCAAATCAACAAGATACAGCACTGGTTTGGACTCAAATTACATTTTTAAAAACCTATTATCTCCTATTAAATTCTGTACTGGCAGTGACGTCAGGTGGCCTGCAGTAGTCCAGGTTTTCTTCCCATCATACCATTTATGAGAGGCTTTGCAGCATTATTCACTGTAAAGTTATTCACTGTTGATGATAGGAATGCTCTGAACCTCTGAATCAACACCACAAGGACATTCATGCTGCTGAAAATGTGTACAATAGTTGTGGGTTAGCAATGATCCAGCGCCAATTCTTTCTCAGATAAGGCAAAACTGGACTGGCAGTTTGTGTCATTCCCTCATCAGTGTCCCTCCACTCTGCACAGCCCTTGGGTCTGTGAAGCTGCTGCCCTCACTTTGGGCTCTTCACTGGGGTTCTGGGAGCCCCAGCTACTGCCAAGGAGGGTCTAAATAAAATTCCAATTAGCCAAATACTACTATCTGAGAGAGGAAAAATCCATAACACCTGAATAAACAATGTCATTCATCTTATGAACCCTTATTTTAAGGAAATATATCTATATGTACCAAATCCCAAGTCTGGGAGAGCTGGGTTAATTAAGATTTGAGGATAAGTAATCATTCAAACTGCAGCAGTCATGAACCTGGTACATTTGATGGAGCAATAACAGTTTTCCTTTAGGCACTAATTGATGACATAGTGTTTGTAGGTTGCTATTTTAAGCATTAGCTGACAGTCACACATACCTGATACTGTTGCTTGAGGAAGTTTTCAGTCTCCGTGTGGAGTTGAATCTCCTCATCAGTTTTGCTCTTCAAAGTCTGTGATCAGAGCAGACAGGACACGTGAGAGACAATGTTGGTGTGTATGTGTGTGCACACTGCTGCTGAAAGCTGAGTAGAAGTGCTGGAGCTCTGTGTAGTCCACAGACATTTTTCCAGTGATGAAATTAGCTGAGGCAGTCCTTGCCCCTGGGCCAGCCATGAAAAAGGGACAATTAGGTTAGACCTTGATCAGTGAAAAAAAGATGCTTGCAAAACCAGAACAGTTTTCTAGTCCAGTTCACCTTATGGCCACATAAGCAGCTCTATCTGTGTAATCTACTGGGGGCACTGCTGGGAGCTCAGGTTGCTAAATGCCCTTGTAAGCACCCCTTTGGATATACTTCTGGGTCTGGTTTTCTGGCCATGGCATTACTTTAAGCATTCCCTGTCTCCTAAAGCCATGCCATCCTTGTTGCTGTTTGCAGGATCATACAGAGAAACAATAGAAGAGATAAAGGTGTCTGACCCCATGAGTTTCCTGATCCGGTTCAAACCCTTGTGCTGGTGACTACAATGGAGAACAGAAGGGGCATCTGGGGAGCGAGAGAGGCTCTTTCCTTACTAGATGGAGATGCCTTCCAGTATGGGCCATGGGGGAGAGCTTACCTGGATTTCCTTCTCCAGGGCATTCTCTGCATTGCTGCACTTTTTCTGGGTTAGTTGGATCTGGAGATCTGTGTTTTTCTTCATGTAGTAGCTCTCCGTGTTCAGTTTGGCCGTCTTCTCTTGAAGCTTATCTTTGAGGCGCTCAATGACCTTATCTCGGCTCTAGTGGAGACAAAAGCAGCACAAAAGCCTGGAGACTGAGGTCAGCTCACCGTTTCTTAGTCTCTCCACTCCCTGATAAGGTCAGGAGAGATAAAGCTTTAGGCTTCACACTTTCCCTGAGTGTTGCTCCATTTCAAGGAGCACTTCAAAGGTTAGTTTGATCTATAACCCATATAAACAGCAATAAACCCATCAGCAAGGAGTGATTGCCTCTGGAGAGGGCGGAGTGAGGAACAGAGTGGGACAAGGCAGGGCTGCTCTCTGGTCCAGAAATGGATTCAGTCATGCTTAGCATAAATATGAAAAAAGCCAAATAATTTTAACCACTTAAAGTTAGGCTTTACTTTTACTAACTCCTTGCATTAGACCATCTCAGTGAGTGAGTGTCTGTAAGAGGAGGATAATGTCTCAGCCCCACAAAAGCCAAAGTTTGTTATCCTAGAGCTTATTCTTTGGATTTATTTTTTTCTAGTCATGCAGCAACTGTATAAACACAGCCTTAGGAACAGGTGCAAATCTAATCCTCACTTGCTCATATTTTTAAACAGTTCTTTCTTGAAATCTTAGCAGGTAGATGGTGCTCACTTCGTTATGAAAACATACACCCAGGGCAAGGAAGCAGCATCAAGGAAAAGCTGGCTATGAGCTCCCAGCCTCTCCCCATGCCTTGCTTTGCTGAGCTTTGCTGAGCTGAGCTTTCCTGGGGCAGAAAGCTCAGTTTTCTGTTCCCTAGAGTTCTCCCATAGGCCAGAATCCTGAGTGGTTTGTCCAGCTTTTGGAGCGTGCTCAGGAAGCAAAGTGCATTTGCTTGATTGGGGATTGCTGTTTTGTTTACTCCTTTTTAATTAATTTATTTGAATAACAGATTAAAGTTCATTACCCTGGGGTTGGAACTTGGGACAAATGCCTGTAAAATGAAGACTTTTATATCGAGTTAAAAAGGTCATCAAAGCTTCCTGAGTAATTATGCAAGATCAATGTGAAGGCACCCAACTGCTCCATTACAGCCTTTCTCTTTGCTTCCCTGCCATGCTATGGTGGGTTTGATATTCATCAGCCAAACTTCTGCAGATGAAGATGAAATACCAAAATGCTGGCATTTTTGAAGCCCACATATCTTGTCTCTGAAGCACCTCACATTCCTTAGCTGTGTAAGCATGGAAAAATGCCACAGGAAGAGGCCAGCTCAATAATGCTGTGTTTGAAAGTGCTTGCAGCATGACTCATTTGGAAATGGTTTCCTTATAAGAAGAGTTTGGAACAGTTAAAAGGAAAGTCCTTCCTTCTGCATCCCTTGTCATACCTAGGAAGAGTAGAGTACATTTATAAGGCTCAGGATAATTGGGGCCTTGGCTGATAGTGTTTTGTGGGTTCAAAGGTGTTCACATGTTTTTGAAGGTTTCAAACACCAGATACTATTTTTATGGCCATATCATCATATGACTGCAGACAGCTACAGATATGAGCTGTTTGTGCCTTATTAAGGTTTCTGGTCATGGCCTTTATTTTCCCTGGCATGGAATTTTGGTGGCCATTGGGAAGAGTTGTGTTCCTGGTCAGTAGGCATGGGATGTGAGTGTACCACTGTTCTGAGATTGTCTTCCTGGGTCATAGTGGAATCATGTCTAAACTGAAGGACCAGCAGAGAGACTGAGGAGATGCTAATTAAAAAAAAAAAACAAAACCACAATTTTTTCCTGAGCACTGAGACTCAAGGAAAGTCAAGCACTGCTGATGTCAGTGTGTTACTGCTGTCTGCTAAAGATCTGCAAACTGGCCAGAAAAGAAGGGTTCGGCCTAGGTTACAAAGTACTCAGAGAGCTGGGGCAGAGCATGAACTCCTCACCAGGTTATTTTCTTTTTCATTTCACGATTTAGTAAAGAAAAAAGTGCTTTTGATTCGAGTGCCCCAGGCTTTAGCCAGGATGGGGGCCCATCTGCTCTGTTGCTTTCTCTGTTGGATGGCATGTCTGTGGTTTAGATTTGGTCTGTGGTGTTGTAAAACATCCCGGTTAGAGGTGGGGAGTCTGGAGGGCTTGGTTACATAATCCAAAGCAGACGGGAAGTGAAATGCAAAACCTCCTGGTGGTTTACAGCAGCGTCTGCCTGGCCAGGGAAAGCCGGCTGGAGGCGTGAGGGCAGCTCCTGCTGCTGGACCTGCTGCTGCAGAGCTGTGGCACGTTTGGGATTTAGCTGCAGGTAGTAAATGCAGCAGTCAATGCCCACAAGCTGTAGGCACCATCTGCAGAATGTGCTGTTCCCTGAACTTCAGGGACAGTAACTGGGAAAATGAGTTAATGTTTATTCATTCTGGTTTATCATAGCAAAGATCCACGCCAGGACACAGAACACTTTCATAGCTGATGCAGTAAATCTCTGGGCTGCTTATTTGGGATGACTTCAGTGTTGAATCTGCCAAACCAAATCATCCCTTGTGTCCAAAACTATCAGAAAACTGGCAGAGACCAAGATCAAAACCCAGGAAATAGTTGTCAGGAGCCAGTCTGCTTCACAAGCAGGTAAACAAGCTGATTTTCTCTGATCTCTCAGCTCACAGACATCAGCTCAGGGGCCTGTCTGCTGTCACCCGGTGCCACAGGAGTCTTCCCCACAGATGCTGTTTGGCTGCAAAAACAGCTGCACTTAGTTGGAGACTTTATCCACTCCTGTGTTTTCATTTACTTTGATTTATCTCTCTTGTAAGTGCCACCAAGATCTCCCAGCTCTTCCACAGCAATTAGTGTTTACAGTCCTAAAATACAGCTGGTTACAAAAATAGCCCACAGGAGTAAACAGTCTGAGGAATTCTCCAGCAGTCCAGTGCTGCCATTTGGCAGGGAAGGATTGCTGTGCTCTGTGCTGACAGAGGGCCCTGCTCTGCCTTGCTCCCACACCGAGCGCTCAGAGCTCAAGGCTCTTCCTGGCAGCTGCGGCATCTCAGCTTGCAGGGCCTGGAGATGCGCTTGGATCCACACACCTGCTGCAGCCTGGGCTCGCTCCTGAAACCACAGCAGGCAGCCCTGCAGGCACTTCAGTACGGCTTTCTCTGCATCACTGTCCCAGCTCCAGAGCAGCCTCAGGGAATGTCTGTGCCCAAGGGACAGCAGGGCTGGCTGTCACCCGGCGTCGGCAGAACGGCTTCTGCAGCCCCCGGCCGGCTCAGCACTGACCCCAGCAGCTGCGGGACAGGCTCGGGAGGGGCAGTTTGCTGGCAGAGGGAGCAGACCTGTTGGCAGCAGCGCTCCTGTGGAAAATCCTGCCCCTCTGGAGCCAGGTTTGGATCTAGTGCACCAGCTCCGGGTCCTGCAGTGCTTCTTGGGGCTCTGCCAGCAGTGAAGCTCGGGACCATCACAAACCTTGTGCCTTCTACTGTAATCATCCTGTGCATATCTCCAGTAGACACATGCACCAGTGGGTGTGTATATGTGTTTAAAACATTCCACAGAACACTCCATTGATGCATTTGTCCTCCTGGGAGAGGAGAAGGAAAGGAACATGATGGGTTTTAATCTTACTACTAAAAGCATAACTGAGTGAAGCACTGATACAGTGGATCTGGGTGTGTTTTGACAACTGACAAAGAATTAAAGTTACATACCTGTTTTCACTGGTACTGTGGTGCAGTGGCTTGGATTTCTGTCTGTTTGATAGCTGTAATATTACTGCTTGTTATAAAATGACACCACTACCTGCACACATGTATGACATGAGTACACCACAAAACCTACAGGATATAAAAAGTCTTCGGGTGAAGAGCAATGCAGGAATGCTAAAGTTTACATTCCTAAATTTTTATGTTAAGCCATATAATCCTATATGATATTAATCTGTTTCAAAACCTGCACAGACTGCTGTTACTTGTCTAGGAAAACAAAGAAAGTGAGTATTTTTATAGAAACTAGAAAATGAACACTGCAGCAGCAAACAGACCCCCTGCAGCCAAACCTGAGCTACCCATGCTGCTCCTGCACAGAGAGGTAAGAGCAAAACCAGATGGATCATTTCAGCTCCTTTAGAGACATCAGTGCTTTCCAAGAGGAAAGAAAACAAAATAAAGAACATTTAGCATTTGATTTGTGTTCCATTAGAAAGAAAAATTAGCTGAGCAGGCTAATACACTATTAATTAGCATCTTATTAAGAGGTAGAAAGGCTGAAAATACAAAGTCACAGCAACACGAGTGAGACAAAGGCCATGTTTTTCTGGTTCCCGGATTAGATTTGCTCGCTTTTGTTTTCTCAGCCATGTAGGCTTTTGTCTACAGGTCTGTGCATTATGATTGTTGTTCAAAGTACTCCAAAGTCAGCGAGGCTGTATTTTTATTTTTAATTAGTTGGCAAGGTGACAAATCATGCAAGTGTCTGTAAAACTGCCTATGGGAAAATCTCATATGAACCAAATAGAAATTATTCTCCCTTGGGAGACACAGTGAGACACCATTATTTTTGGCACAGGAGGAAAGCAGTACTTTAAAGTAGTCTTGTCTTTGATTTGTTATCAAAGCTGAAACTATAAGGAGGCTCAGAAAAGGACTTTTAAGCTTGAAATATTAAAAAAAAAATCCCAGATGAGTGCAAATCCCACTTGATGAGGCAAAACCCAAGAACTGAATTAGCACTGAAAGGACAAAGAGAAGAGCCCCCTCTCAGCAGGGGAGCTACACACATTTTTATGACTGCAGGAGGTAGGCAAGGTGCAGGGCAGGACACAGAGAAGTGCTCCCCTGACTGCAGAGTGCCAGGACATTGCTGCTGGTCCAAGACAGGATGATTACAGCCCCTGTAATAAACCAGAACTGGGTATGTATATTGTGTGCTCGGACATGGTGAGGTTTGAAGGGCACTACACAGAAGGAGAACTACCTCCTCACATTCACCAGCCTGGGGAGTGGGAGAGCAGGAACTTCCCGGGAGCCATCAGTCTGACTGAGAAGGGACAGTGTGAGAAGCAAATAGGTCCCCTAAGTTTTTACAACTGTCCTGTATTTACAATTAAACTTTCTACTGCACATGCACCCAGGCTGCCAACACAAAACCTTTGTGTTCTACAAACCAAACTTCACCAGCATGTCTGGGGCTTAAAATTCCTCTCTGTAGTCAACTATATCCTGGCTTGATAACTGTCCACACTTCTGTCCAAAGGCAAAACTCAGTGACACCAATTCTTTCCTCAGATGGCCTTGCTGTCCTCTTGTTTACTACTGAACCAAGTGTCAGATTCTTGTTCCTTCCCCCAGCCCCTGTACAGCTCTGTCCCAGCTTGCCTTCTGCTTGTTTGCTATCACACATCTCCTGCCTCAGCAGGGCCAGGCTACGTTTCCATGTTGAATGAGCATCAACTCTGAGCTGTCTGGTGAGCATCAAAGTGACCAGTGATAAGCCATTCAATTGATCTGCACTCGTGTAGCAAGTCTGACATTTCCAGAATGCCCCATATTTACTGTGCCTGCACACACCCTTTGCATGATGTAGACAGAAAGGCTGAAGCTTTCCAGAAAGATTAAGTTGACAGCATATGTGCAATGACATTGATCTGCCCTTGTGTAGGCATGTTTGGGATTTTCTGATGTCTGGAAGCCTAGAAAAATAGATTAATAGAATTACACTTTCCCCAGATGAAAATGTAGGTAGAAAAACAGCCTGCACCTATGATAGGTGTCTGTCTTTCTCACTCCCTTTGGCACACTTCCTTCTGTGCCAGATGATCTGCCATGACTATGACAGAACCTTAGATACTGTTTTCTGCAGATAACCTCTTTCTTACTGATTGCAGATATCTGTGCTTTGTCACTCCCAGAAGTGTTTTTGAGATATTCTGATTTGACCACGGTCTCTCATGATTTGAGCATTTTGAGCTCCCATTTGAAAACCATCAGACACTGCTCTTAAAGTCATTAGTGGGCTTATTCCAAATACAAATCTTTATTGTCATTATTCTACTTCTATACTCCTAAGTGATGGCTCATTGTGTATGGACATGGCCTCTCCATGCTAGTTCCTGGGCAGCAGAGGCCAGCTTGCTAACAGGCTTCCCCCTGGCAAGATGCCCAGTGCTAAGTGCTCTCACCTGAAGGTCTTTATCACTTTGTTTCTTGACATCTTGCAGCTGTTTCTGGAGTGCCTTTATCTCCTTCTTCCCCTTTTCCTCCCTGAAGTGGGAAAATGCAATCACTTGGATATATCAAAAAAGACAAGAGCTGTTTATCTAGAAGGGGAACTTCCTGTCTCCTGATGTATTGTGGTAAGATAAACAGAGACTTCTCACCAAAACTACTGACTTGGTCAGTAAATCCTGAAAGAAGAGGTGCACAGACTGAGCAGGGCAGATGGGAACAAAAGGGAGAATGAGCCAAAAAACCAGGGGATGCACTTGTTGAAAGCCTGGAATGGGTTTGAGGATGATGCGATTCCTATAGCAGAGAGGGAAGATGCCTGTCATTGAGTCACAGTTTCTACATTCAGGCAAAAATGCCCGAGATTCTATGCAGAAGCAAGGCTGAGCAGCAGAGAGTGCCAAATTGTGTCATTATGTGTATGAGAATGTTTCTTTCATATCAGACTTAAAATCTTCCAAAGAACACTGCCATGGGTTCTGAAATCCATGAAGGGATCTGAGTGAAGACCAAAAGCTAGAGAGGTGTTCATCTGTCTAAAACAAAAGAAATGCTGTAAATGTTCTAGGTATTATTATCTTATTTCACTCAGAGTGCTTCTCTAAGCTTTTATGCTTATGATTAGCTTTAAAACCAGTAAATACTACAGTTGGCCCCTGAAACTTTGTATCCTATCCCACCTTACAATCACACGTGCATTCCATTTTCAGAGTCCTTATCTGGGTGGCTGATGAACAAAAGCTCCTGATAAGGAGTCCCCGTCACTGCAGATGGCTTTCAGAACAGTGTATTTACACAAAACCAGGCAAGTATTTATTATCTTGAAAGACAGATCAAGTTCATTCCATGAAAAGAATGTATAGTATAACATGGCTAGATATGATTGACAGAAGGGGATAAAAAGGATTATGTCCTTTCTGATTATAATTTGTCTGCTCTTTTCTACCTTTCAGTATTGGATAGTGACTCCACAGCTAATTGTTACTCTCATTCTTGCTTTCTGTCACTTCCATGGATAAACAATAAATCCCTTGGTTTTAGGCAGTGGAAGAGTTGGGTTTCGTGCTTGAAGTCACACATTCCACTGGAAGCTGGGGATTTGCCCTGGAGGCAGATCCCTGAGCCACCACAGGAGCTGTTCCAGTAGGTTGGACCCCTGACAAATCATGACTGAGAGCAGCTTTGCTGTGCACCCTCCATGATGGGCCCGAGCTGCTACACTGAGGTGGCTTTAAAGTGGTGAAATATTTGTCTGATGACTGCAATTCTCTCTGACAGTCCTGGGATTGAACCAGAGCTTTGCATGCTAAAAAAGCACCAAACCTCTAGAGCTCAAAAGTTTGAGCTAAGAAATCACCAGTTTGAGCTGAGATGATAACAAATGTGTACCCTGAAAGATTTGGGACAGAAGAGGATGACAGTGCAGTGGCTGGTGGATTAGCCTTAAATAAGACAACTCCTCTGTCACCATCTGTGCTAACCCCTCACTGCTGCTGGGAAAAGGGAGCCTATTAGCATATGGGTCAGAGCAGAATCTCCTGGGCATCAGACAACCTAAAGCCCATATGTTGCTGGCCCTGATTTGAACAGATTCTCTGCTGCTCTGGCTTTCACTGGGGACAGGAGTTAAAGATCAAGGAGCTCCTACATCACATTATGTTTTAATTGAAATGAGGCATTTGCACTAATTCAGCCACTGGTGTCCACCATGGTCAAAGCTCAGGCAATTCCTAGCTCAGATCAGTATCAGACTCATCCACTGTTTCTTTCCAAAGGGGAAAAATTGCAGTTTGCAAAGCAAACAGAATAATTCAAGTTGAAAAAAGTGGAATCCCTTCTGTATTTTGGTTTCGTTGGGTTTTATTTCCTTTTGAGCATATACTGAGTGGGAATGGGTTTGGCTTTCAGCATATACACAGGGAAGAACTGAACACAACACTGACCTGATGAGGATGTCATAAAACTTGCTGTTTCTTGCCTTCTCTCTCTCATTAGCATCTGTTAGGCTACTAAATGTTCCCAACTCCTCCATCTTTTTAATAGTGACTGTAATTATCTCACTTGCATACTGCCTGCCAGGAAGAAAAGGAACACAACAATACTTTACAGGTGCTGGTAGTACAGTGTCTGGCACTTTTATCCATTACTATTTACAGTAAAATGTAAGGAAATTAAAGATCCCTTTTCTGGTGTTACGTCCTATCAAACCCAGGAGTGCTTCTCCCATGGTATCTGCTTATTGTACGTCTGGAGAACTCTGTATTAGGAGTTGATTGAAGTTTATAATTTAAAGATGCTGCCCTGCATGCTACTCTGGGAAATTGCAAAGAGGCACAAATATATCCATGCTGTGCCAGACTGTGTTGCCATTAGGAAAAAGGCTGCTGGCCTGCAGTGGTGATGACAGATGGATCTTGGAAAATGAGACCTGGGGATGCAATACATGGGCTTGTCCATTTTATTGAATGTCACGATGCATGTGGCATTTATATTTTAGTTCCATTTTCCTCATTTGTGTTAGAATCTTCTTTAAACCCGTTGTTGAAATGACATTAAATGACAGAAGCCAGGATGCAGAAAAATACATACTGAGCATTAAGCTCCATAATCTCTTCCAAACCAAAGGCTGCTGGTATTTCTGCAAATCAGGGCACTGGATTAGGTGCAGGAATAAAGTTTGTTCTAAAAAAGAAAGGAAATCTTTAGTCTTTATATACATTACCTGTTCTGTAATGGCTATAACTGCCACAGGAGCTCTGTGTGCCCTGCAGAATGGCTGAGTTCAAAAACAAGGCTCAGATCTCCCTTTGCCTGTGAGATCTGCTGGAGGACCCTGACTCCAGGTACCAGAACATGAGCACTGACTGGTACCTGGCATGAATTCCACCCAGGCAACCATTATCAACAGGGTAATGTTTTACAGCTCCATTCAAAATAAACTGCTGGTCATTAGGTAGCATCCAGAGGCAAGCAAAGGCCAGAACTAAATGGCCTATGACAGACACCACTGCTATCCTTAGAGGAACTCCTTCCAGACAGAGACTGATGTACTCTGGCAGTGGGAGAGTGAGGAATTTGTATTTTTGCTTTCAAGAGATGACTGAGAACTTTACAGCTCTGAGCATCCCCCACAGGTGCTTCACTCACCTGTCAGCATAAATTTTTTTGAGCTTCTCTGCAGCCCGAGTGGTGCGTTTCTTGGTGCTTTTGGAAGACTGGCGGGTGCTTTTTTGATCTCCAGTTTTCCCCTGCTGCTGCTTGTGTTCGGTGTTTTTCGGGGCCATGGAGGTAACTGTTTCCCCACTCTCTTGCTCTGCTGCCATAAGCTCTGGGGAGTTCATATCCAGCTCCTCCTGGGTCATTGCTTTCATTTCCTGGGTGGGAATGAAAGGGGGTAAGGGAAATAAGAGAATAAGGGAAGAGGGAAAAGGGAATGAGAGAGACCTGCTTGTACATTGCACAGCAGAACTAAACCTTCTGCAACATGATGTGAGAGGAAGGAAAATGAGTAATAAACTAGAATGAAGCTATACTCAGAGCAGTTGATAGTGCATGTTACATTCTGCAAAGAGTGGAAAATCAGACACATTTATGTTGGTTAGTTTTGAGTCCACAGTGTAGCTCATTGAAGTTTATGGGCTCAAAAGTCCTAAAGTGACAGGACTAGAAAAGGCTTAAAAAGGAGAATTCATCCACTCCAAGAGATGATGGTTCATCTGACATGCTCTTAATGACCTCCAGCAGTGGAAACTGCACACTCTCCTGTCAGTGCCAGCACCTCACAACTTTCTTTACCATGGGAAAGTTTTTTCTCCTTAGCAGCATTTGAACCCCTGGCTTGTTGTCCTGGTCTCTGTAAGCACAGGGAACAAATGGTTCCCTCCTTTTTTGCAGCAGTTTTTACAAACTGGAAGACTGTTAGCCTGTTTCTCCTCCTCCTTCTCTCCATCTTAGACATTTCCCACTGCCTGTCACCACAACCTTTCCCTACAATATTAATGTTATAACTAGAGCTGTGTGGATATAAAGGTGATAGACTTTCTGTCTGCTATCTGCTTAGCAGGTTTTTTGAGAGAGTAACAGAAGAGGAAATATAACATGAATTCAAAGGATAAATTCAAAATATTGGCAGCTCTCTTCTTCATGGAAAGATATCTTGTGGTTGAGTACAATTTCATTAAAAAAGGAAAAGCCCCCAAAAATGCAAAAGCACACGATAAAATCAGCTAAGCTCTTGCTTCTAGGAATTTCTGTGCTTTACATGTTATGGATAAAATGCAGGTGTATACACTGGGACATTAAAAGAGAACATTTTCTTGCATGCCTACGAGCATTTCTGTGGCTGAACACTTCATAACAGCACTGCTGACTCCAGCTAACACAGCCTTTGCCAGCCCCATCTCAGTCTGCAGCTGCCTGCTCCCCACCCCGGCTGCTTGGGGAAGTGGACAGAGAACTCACTGTGATGAAACATTTTCCAGCAAAAAGGGGGAAAAAAAAAGTTATTTTTAGCAGCATCAGTTCTGAGTCCGGATCCTTCCACAACCACACACACATTTGTGCCAGCAGAGCAGAGAGGGCAGAGTAAAAACAAGTGGTCAGGGCAGCAGCTGTGGATGCAAGAGTACTTCCAAAAAGTTACTTGTCAGGCAAGTCAAGCAAAGCTCTGCCAGTGGTCTGAGTGCTGCTGCAGTCTGTGAGGGCACTGCAAGGGACTGCTTCATGCTCAGTGTTTTGGACAACTCTGGATTGGGATGGATTAGCCTCTGGCAGTGCCTGACTCATCAGTGACTAGAGAAGGAGGCTAAGTGACTATGTGCTTAATTTTTTTGACTGTTAAATTTACATTAAATGAATCACATGCAAAGTATTACACAGACCAATGAAAATTGCATTGTTAATTAGTAAAAAAACGGCTTAAATAGCTGGTTGGTGATGGCTGTACTTCAGAAAGAACTAATTTTGTCAAACAAACTGCTTTAATATCATGTAGATTTTATGAATGTTCTGATAGATTTTTTTAATGTCTGGGAAAGTTCAAGACAAGTAATAACTGGGTTGTCTGTAAACAGTAGGACTTACATGCTAATAATCAACAAATAACTATGTAAAAGCAAGAAGTTTGTAAACTGCATGTGTTACCATTTGTGCAGTCTCCTAAGTGCTTGTCTGTTGCCCAAAATTCAGCAAATAGAAAGGCTGCCTCCCTCTGGGGCATGCACTGTGTGAAGCAATGTGCAAAAGCATTCATTCGGGAAAATCAGTGAGGTGCTGGCCAACACTGTGATTAATCCTCTCAAAAATGTCATCAACTGAAATTTAGATGTCAGTCTTTGAAGATGCCATTGATTTGTCTGCCTGATAGAACTCCAGGGTACTTTGCAAATATAGATCTTGTACAAATACAATTAAAACAGCCAAATGTAAACTGAGAAACAGGGAGGAGTAGCAAATTACAGAGCACCGAAGTTAGCAAGTAGCTTCCCTAAGCCATTTTCTTGTTTCTAAATTGTTTCCTCCTCGATTTGTTTTGACATCTTTAAGAACTCAGTAGGGGTTATAACCTGTGAGAAAGTTGTGCTCTCAGAAGTGACTTGGTGAAAATGAGCATCTGTGATTGACGAGAAAAGCAAAGGTGTTTTCTCTATAATTTACGTGTACCTTCAGTAGGTCTATCAACCTGAGTCTGTGTGTCTGAAGAGGACAATTCCTGCTGTCCTAGAGATATGCTCTTTCTCTGTGTTTTGCTGCTGGCACATACGAGAGGGAGAAGCATCCTCTGGGAGCAGTTGAGGCCAGCTCCCAGGAGTCTTTCAGGGGAGCAGTGCCCTCTACGGCACAGTCTCAGCATCGTTCCCGCCCTGAAATTCACTGTAACTCCAGCTGCTGCTGCGGCTTTGCCATGGGTTTTTTGAAAAGGTAATGTGGAAAGGAAACACGTGGAAAAATATGATTTACCTTCCTCTGGCATTCTTAAGTGGTACATTAGACAGATTGAACATCATTAGGTGTCAAAACTCAGATCCCAGTTTTTATTTCCATCCTGGTTGTGTACTTTTTTCTTGAGTTCATCTTAAAAAGGTTTCAAACCTGCTAAAACTGGAAAGAGCCTGCTGTGTCACTTACAGAGCACAGTACTTAGGGCCATTTACCCCTCGGGATGGTCCCATCCTGATTCCCATGTCTAACAGCTACCAGAAATGTCACAGCACCTTTCTCCACAGCAACAAACCCCTGCCGGAGCATCAGGAATTCTTCTCTGGTCTCCATGTCTCTTACCAACTGTCTTAGTTATGATGCCTATTAGAAATCAACTAATAATTAATGATCACTGAGAAAGGGTAGTTACTAATATATTTTGAAGTGCATCTTTCTTAATATATTGTGGGAACAAAAGGAACTTTGGCATGGACTTGGAGAGGAACAGAATTACCCTGGTTTTGAGTACATTGAAATAACCTATATATTTCTACTTTTAAAATAGCTCTGTGTCTACAGAAGAGCCTACATATGTTTTGTTTCCTTTTCCCCAATTCTTTGCTTGTTGCCTAACCACTGAGGTTTTAAAATTATAATCTCAGGAACCTCATCTTGGATCAGCAGGGTCCTTTGCACAAAGTCTTGATCAAGGCTTCTCAGTGATGCTGCAGCGTAAATATTAAAATTAAGTCATTTTTATTGTGTTTCTTCACCCAAGAGTCATGGAGTATTTACAGAAAATATATTTGAGTTAATTTTTTAAAAATGCTGGTGAAATATATAAAACCAAGACAAAGGGAAAAAAAAAGATATGATATACATCTTTTTAAGCAGTGGCACATACATGGCAAATGTCTGTCTTGTCCTCCTGTGAAACTGGCATGATATATCCAAGAATTGCAAGTTGATCCACACAGCTCTCCAGCACAGCACTAAACATCAGAGCTTCCAGATGAGTGATTTTTTCCATTTGTTTAGTCTCTGTGTTCTTGCTAGGAGGAACAAAGATAAAAGATACCAATCAGAAAAACGCTATGGTGTTAGTAATGTCAGTAACAGTAGTTTAAACTAAAGGTAGACCCGAAATAGCCTTATTTGCAGCCTTACATATACTTCCCTGGCTTTGTTTATAACCTTCCATACACTGTTTATAAGAGGAGCTGTGCTCTGCTAATGGCTGCGTTCAGGGACAGTGGGAATGTTTAGCTTTCACAAAACAAAGAGGTCCTGGTCCCTCCTACGGCAGATCTGGGTAGACAGGCTGAGAAGGGAATGGGTATGGAGGGCACAAACTGGGTGAGGTGCCTCATTATTCAGTTCAGGGGGGAGCAGTGGTTCATAGTGGACTTTGTCTTTGGGAAACAACAGAAGAAAGAGCCTTTTTAGAAGAAAAAAATAAATCCACATCCTATAAAGTCTCAGATGGTGAACCTTCATGCTCTAATCATTCCTCAGTATTACTGTGTAGCCTTCACACTTTCATGATCCCAGTCCCCTCTCAGTAGGAACTGTTACCATCTTAAGATGCTGAAAGTTAAACAAGAACCGATAACTGGACTGAGTAAACAATCATTAATTTTCTGTATTATTTTATTTCAACTTGTATTTCAAATGTGAAACTGCTCTGACGTACACTTAAGCACCCCTTTGCCTTGCTTACAGTTGGAATATTGTGAAAGTATATATAAGGAAAGGTGGAAATTCACTATTAATCCAAAAACACCTAAGAAAACACCTGCACAACAATGGAGAATTTCTCTGAAAAATTTTAATGTTTTAAGAAGCCATTGGACAATCCCTCCAAACCCTGTTCCTACAAACCAGGTATTTCTTGTACAACACATAGCACAACTGCAGTCTGAGATGGCTGAGATCCTGAGTGCCATTGCAATGGAAGTATCAACAGCCACTAACAAAATCTTAATTTGGCTGCTCTACCTACAACTGGATTTGTGCCATCTGTAAAACCCTTGCATAAACATATCCTAAGCCTGCAAAATATTACAGTCCAGCCTGTAAGCATGCCAAGGAAATACATCAGGCAGTCCCTGTTAGCATAAGACATGGCCATATTCTATGAAAATTAAAGAAGTTTGGATGCAGCTATGCTCCAGATCACTGGAAATCAGTGATATTTCATAAGCAAGTGTTTAAAAAGATTCATACTTGCTATAATCTCTCTGAAGCTGTTATCATTTGTCCTCCTTTTTTGTTGTTTTTGTTGAAGAAAATATGTAATTTATAGTTGGACCATGAAGTTAATTTCACTTGGCAGAAAAGAAGGGCCACTTTTCAGTGCAGGTTTATTTGATGTCTGTTAGTACAGAATAGGTAAGACAAAAATAACTCCGATTTCACACATGTATTTCCTGATGTCCCTGTCTGCTGCAGGAAGTTGTTTAATGCAACAGGTGTTGAAATGTGCTGTAAGAGGACACAGCTCTCCCTGGGGATTCCATTAGAGAGTGTGCACAGGGCAGTGACTGGGATTGCCCTCAGTAAATCCATAGGAAGGGCAGATACCAGGGAGAGACAGAGGTATTTAAGTTAAAGGATAATACTGCTCTGGGTCAAAGGAGAGTTATTTCCCCTAAGCCAGGCAATTATGATAAGGTTTCTAACTCCTGAATGGATGAAAATATGGAACAGCCTTTCAGACAACGTAATGGTAGAGGCACCCTGATTTATTTCAAGAAGCTTGCTTAAATCGTGGCAGGAAAAGATAACAGCAAAGTAGTGATTCTGAATATTATCAATATGTTCACTATACTTGTATTGTTTGTACCCACTTACCTCTAATTCCTCTGAGCAGGGCTGTTGATGGTCACCTAGGACGAAGAAGGAACTGATTTCATCCCTTTGCTTCTGAGATTTTTTTTTCCTCTCTTTTATCTTAATTATAAATAAAAAGTAACAACTTGAGATAGGAATCTGATAATAGTGTTACCAAGAAAAAAAGCAAATTATCTGTATAATACACTAAACCCATCACTTTTCTTTTCAACTTTGGAAGCAATAATAGAAGTGGAGATGCAGTATTTTTACATCAAGAAAGTCAGACAGTGTCTCCAGTCAACAGGCACTAATAAAATATTCTTCAATGTTTTACTCATTTTTATCTTTTTCAGAAATCCACGATCCGTATTTTGAGTCTAAACAACCTAGAATAATCTATTACATGTGGAGTCCTAATGCTAAAAATATGGTGAAAAAAGATGTGTTGGGAGATAGCTGTGACAGATGATTACAGCAGCATTTTTGGAAGAAGAAATAACACATGCAGCTCTCATCGGAAAAGGGACTTATTTGGAAACAAAGGAGGATGCAACAGCTTTTCCTCTTTTCCATCAGCAGCTTCTGACCAGGAGAGAATTAACTCAGGATATTAATATGTTTTAAGAAAGCTGGCAGCTTCTCTAAAGCTCCTTTGCTGCTTTGCTCCTCCTGTATATCCTCTCTTACATCTATATCTTTGCTCAGCAGATCCATGTGCCAAGCCAGTAGGGTCTGGGCTTATGTTAACTTAGACTTGAGAAGGAAATCACTGCCCTGGGAATTAGGAAACACTACAGATATGAGCTGCTTGCTCTGGATTTTAGTGCCCCTCAGACCATCCACTGGCATCGCCCTGCATTGCTGTGTTTGTTGAACTCCCTTAACAAACTCTATTAATAATAATTAAAAAAAAAAAAAAAGTATGTGAAGGATTCAGCTTTCCCCATGAGTTTTGGATGACATTCTTTCCCTGCTGATCTTAAGGGAAAGAAAAACATATCAAGTAATAATTTTTAAAACAACTGTATAAAAGGTCTGGCCTCCGGTTCCTTTGGGGATTGCAACTCCCTCTGCTGTGTGAGAGTCCTGGATGTACATTTCTCCCACCCTGCTGCCTGATAAATTAAAATGGACTCAAGAGCAGCATTTTGTGCAGCATTCCTTGTAGTCAAGCGAGGAGACTCCAGTGAGTTCCAGTGAGAAAATGCATAGCTGAGAATGTCACATCTCCTTTAGCTCAGTTTGACAAATGATTGGCAAAGAGAGATTCTGAATATCCACAGGAGCAGCAGCTGAGCCAGAAATCACAAGTAGCTTCATTTTTACCAAAGAAATTTTGCTTTTTTTTTGGAAAGCAAAATAGGTGTGGCCTTACCTTACACAGCTCTGCCTCCTGCTAGAAATATCAGGACAGCAAGGTGCTCATTTGGAAAAAAAAAGGAGGGAGGAAGGGCAAGGAAAAGACAGGAAAGGAGAGAGGAAGGGGAAGGGAAAGGGAACATCAAGGTTCCTCAAGGTTTCCTTCCCCCTCACCTTCCTTCCCCTAAATAACTTCAAGTGCTCTGAAAATGCACCTGAATCTCTGGCAATGTGAGGGTAGTGACAGAAATCGGGCGTGAATAACCCTGACGGGGGCAAATGGGTAAGTACATGCTTCCAGATCTTATTTAGGAAAACACAAGAGTGTGAGACTTGGTTACAGGGACTTCAGTGTCGAAATATGTTTTTCGCCTCCAAGGCGATATCGGGAGTAAAATAAATGTCGAGATGATTCACTGATTCAGGGTGAGAACAGAGGACGACGGGCAGGGCCCGGAGCCCACCCCGAACACCAGGGGCTGCTCCTTCCCTCCGCGCCGCCTCTCTTCGGCCTCCTCGGCTCGTTCCACCGCCGCGGCCCGTTTTCATTCGCCCTGCCCAGCCCGGCCCGGGTTTCCCTCAACCTCTCACCGGGATCTGCCCTCATTTCCCCCGGTCCCACTCCCGATCCCGGTCCCACTCCCGATCCTGGTCCCGATCCCGGTCCCGGCCGCCCCCCGCCCTCACCGGATGCGCCGCCCGTCTCCACGGCAACCAGCACGCTAGGGGCCTCGCGGGGTTGCCCGGAGGGTGCCTGCGCGGCGGGGCTGGGGCCGCCCCTGCCGGGATGGCTCTTGCGGGGANCGGGATAGCCCTCGAGTGTTCGGGGTCCCGCTCGCCGCGCCGGGCGGAGATGCTGGCCCGAGGCTCATGGCTGTGTGTCGTTTCCAGGCCTGCCGGGACCGGGTCTGCGGGAGGACACCATGACCGGGAGGTGAGTGAGTGCCTGAGGTTCGCTGCTATAGCGCTGTTGAGGCGTTCCTGGCAGTATTTGTTGAAGCAGGAGGCAGTGAGCGGTGTTCCTGTGGCTGCTCTCGTTTCCCCGGGCGTCTCCTTTGCCCAGTGTCCCGCTGGGCCCTGTTGAACGCCCACTGTTGCGTGTCCCTATTCTGAAGTCTCTTGAGCTGGTTGTAGTGGCTGTTACCATGTGCCGCGCTCTCCGTGGCCTGTCAGTAAACGTCAGTGTAAAATCGATGGGTTTGTTAGCACAGTGTTTGTGAACCTCCAGCGTACAGTACAGCTTTGACATACACTGTTTCGTTGAGTAAAGGAAGCATCATATTTTTCCTACGAATAAATTTCCTGTTGTGCCACCGACTTTTCTTAAGGATTGAGTTCGTAAGTTGAGGGATTAAGTCTGAATACTCTCGAGTTGCTTGAAGAAGCTGTGTCTGCCCCATCCCCGAAAGTGTTCAAGGCCGAGCTGGAAGGGGCTCTGAGCAAGCTGGTCTAGTGTGAGGTGTCCCTGCCCATGGCAAGGGAGTCAGAACTGGATGGTCTTTAATGTCTCTTCCAGCCGAAACCACTCAGTGATTCTGTGAATCACAGCTTTATGTCTGAGTATCTGTCTCTGGAGTTTATGTTCTGTTACATGTGTGGGAGGTAGAACTGGGTATCTCAGCTTGATCCTCCTGTGTACTCAGTGTGTGGGACAAGTCTCTTAATGCCTTTATATCTCTGGTCCAGACAGGGCTGAAGAGTTGCTGAGGAATTTGTGTAACGGCTGTGTCCAGTGGATGTCAGGCTGTTGCTCTCTGGCTGTTAACTCTTTTGAGGCTACAAATCAGGGGCAGTTCATACCTTCTGTAGCAGTTACTGCAGCACAGCAGACTTCCTGTGGTGTGTAGAAAAAAAGCAGTGTTTACTAATTAGTGTTAGTAGACATTTGGAAACAATATCTGCTAATGCTGAAGCACTTGAAACTTAGTGTGAAGCCTGTATTGTAGTGCCAGGAGTTTATGACAAGCAAAAAATGCAAAGTTCTTATAAATAGTTCATGTTTCACATATTCAGCTTTTCCCTGTTCACTGAACGTAAGGATTTGCAGTGATTTGTAAAAGTCAGTTATTTTCTCTGCTGATTTCTACTGGTGTGGAATTAGTTTATGCTGAAACAGCCTGTGGTTTGTTTTTATTTTTGTTACTTTGGAGTGAATTAGATGTTTTCCATGTCTTTAGGCTGTGGTGCAAGGCCATTTTTGCTGGCTACAAACGTGGCCTCCGAAACCAGCGGGAGCACACGGCCCTTCTGAAAATTGAAGGTGTTTATGCCCGTCAGGAGACAGACTTCTACCTGGGCAAGAGGTGTGCCTATGTGTACAAAGCTAAAAAGTAAGTAATGTTTTATTCTTGTGCTGAATTAGCCAATTCTTTTGCCAGCTTTTGCAAATGCTAGAAGAAAGTGATATTATATGATATGTTAGAGAGCGAGTGGGCAGAGAAACAAGTTTTGCTTAAGATTGACGAAAACTGGAGGTGGGTTGATGGAGTAAATCGAGGTGGGTGAATTTGTGTTTAGTACTAGGAGCTGTTGAGTTACTTAAATAGTAAAATGATTTTCTGAAGCCTGGATGAATTTGTATCCTGACTTCTGTGTGACATGTCTGAGCACTGTCTGTCACTTGTGCTCTGCTGCCATGAGTAGAGACCTTGGGAACAGCTGCTTATTACTTCCCCTTCCTTTTTTTTCCTTGAGTGCAGTTGTTCAGAATGGCCTTGAATAAAATTGATCAGACTGATAGCTTGACCACCATCATTTCCGACATGGCTCTTCATTTAAGGCAATTTCTGCCATCTATCCCAATGGCCTATTCTCCTGCCTTCAGTGTGTCCGGAGAAATAAGGTGTTGGCAATTTCATATTGTTGATTTTTCAGTTTAATCATATTAGCAAAAGTGTTTTCTAAATTTTTGAGCTTTATAAGTTGTTACTAGATGTCTGGTGGAGTGTCTGATAAATTACAAGCTGTAATTACCCCTTTGAAAGGTACAATGAAAATCTCAGGCCTGGAAAATCTCACAAGTAAATGAAAGTGGACATAGGTCTAGTTAAAGATGGCTGCGGAACTAAATGATTGAGGTGCCTTAGAGTGACCACATTGTCACTGCTGGTGACAGCAGAGCTGTGACTGCCCTGCTCAGCTGTTCTTTGCCTTTCTTTCCCCAGCAACACGGTAACCCCCGGAGGCAAACCCAACAGGACACGCGTGATCTGGGGGAAGGTGACCCGCGCCCATGGGAACAGTGGCATGGTTCGTGCCAAGTTCCGCTCCAACCTTCCTGCCAAGGCCATTGGACACAGAATCCGGGTGGTAAGTGGATGTGTTTTAGCAGCAAGGTATTTATTGGCAGGTTTTGGGGTGCCTTTTAACTCCACACAGTATGAGGGAGCATTTGAACTGTGGTTTTGCTCTGTTGCTGTCGCGTGTTCAGTATGGCTCAGTGACTGTTCCTTTCAGAGCCTTGAGAGGCTTATTCCTGGCTTCCTGTGCTGAGGGGATTTGTCTCATTGTCAGGGGTTTGTGTGATTGCTCACATTGTCTGGAAAGGCTCTTGAAGTGCCAGGACTCAGCTCCTTTCTAAAGCTGCTTTGATTTCTTTTCCACCAATCTATTATGTGTATTTTTGCACCCTTCTACTCCTCTACCTGTTTGATTTTTCTTTTACCTTCCAAATATTTTAATGGAGGGCTGTGCTGTCTTGTCATGGCCACTCCCACCTGCTCCACACTTGGCATTTTAGCCACAGGGCTTCAGTGGGACTGTCCCTTTGGGTCAGTCCCTCACCCAGAGTTGTGATGTAATATTTTCTTAGTGATGTTGTCAGAAGGAGTACAAGAGGAGTTCGGTCCTTCCTTTCTGTCTTTTTCCTGTGCCTTAGAAAAAGCACAGTAGGAGCAGCACAGATAAATCCTGAAATCCAGAGCCATGGGAACTCTTGCTGTTGGTGCACAGGAGGGCTGGCTGCCGTGGAGTCTGTGCCACCAGCAAAGTGCTCCTGCAGGTCGCTGAACCAGCTGTTGGGCTTTTCCATTCTCACACCTTTTCTGTATAAACTGGGGATTGCTTTTATAGCAGTTGAAGAGATTCATGGTCTGGATTGTAACTGCAAAACTTGTGTTTGGAAACAAGATTTCTAATGTGATTCTCTCTGGTTTTGTGTTTTACAGATGCTGTATCCATCTAGGATCTAAATTTTTATTGAAAATAAAATGGAGAATCTGTTTAACTTTGGTATATTTCTGGTTTTATTGCCTCCACCAATTTCAAGAGACTTGTTTCTCAGTAGTGTATCAGAGTTGACAGTGCAGACAGAGACACTAAATCCTGGCAGGTGCAAAGCCTCTCTCACATTTCAAAATAGTAGTTCTGGTATAATCCCAGATAATGAGCCCACGTGTACCTGGGCAGCACGTGTGCCTGTAGTGTCTGCTCCATGTAAATTATTTAACCACATTTTCATTGCACAGCTCTGTAGTGCCCGAGTGCTAATGCTGGTTTCCTGGCCAGCCTTATCCCAGCATGTCATGTGGGGCAGTGAGCATCTTCACAGCACTTCCATAGTTCTTTTAGGTTTGCTGAACAATCAGGTGGTGAAAAATGAATTTAAAGTCTTGAAGTGCAAGGCTCAGAGTTTCTTAGCTCTGAAAATCCCCCCAAAATAGTGGGTAGTTTAAAGGGAGGTTTGAGGCAGGTACAGGTTGTCGTGGTTGCTGCTGATGTCACAGTGCCAAAATGACCTGTGGATACCCTGTGAGGGCAGTTCCAAGTCCACCAAGTAGTTCCATCATTTTCAATGCATCCCTAGTCGGTCAGGCAGGTGAGTCTGTTGGCTCAACCATACCTTGAGCCCAAGCCAATGCAGTCCCTCCTTCTCAGGGAATGAGAGCTTCCTTCTCCCTGCCTGGCCCTGCTGCCAGTGTGTGTCAGGGAGCCCTCTGAGCTGTTGGCTTTGCACGTCTCCTGCGATGGGCTGGTATTTCACAGCTAATCCTCTTCCCTCTGAAAGAGGTGGAGTAGTTGTGTGTGCAGAATACATTGTTGGGTAAATCAAAACTTTATTTTGAATTGGGATTAAAAAACTTGACCCAACTACTCAGCTCTGGTATAGAAATTATTTTGCTGGACTGAAAGACCTAAGCCTGCTGCCACTGCTGTCCTTCAAAGCAGGAGGGCGTTTGCCATGGAAAGCCACATTTTTTTAACGTGTGGAGAGAAGCTGCAGCTTATGGGGATGTTGGGCTAGGTCAGGTAGGGCTTTTAGTCCTCCACAACTACCAACAGGTTGGACACGTATTCAAGGAAGGATGGATGGGGTTTCCAGCTTTAGGCCTTACAGAGAGGAAGGAGGAGGAAATTTAGTGAGCGAGGTAGACTGTAGCAGCAGGTTGGTAGGCCTGTGGTCACTATCATATAGTTGGGTTTTGCTGATGAGAAGGTTGTAAGTCCTTTCGAGTTTGATACAAGATGCCTAAAAACACATAATCATCCCTTCTCCCCTGTCGCCTCTTTCTATTGTACCGGACTGCCGAGGTACAAAGCCTTTTTCTAGGAGGTCCAGCCCCAAATAGCACATGTCTGCAATTTGTGAATCTTTTTATCAAAACTCTGCTGTTTTCACATTCATTGGGTCCCACTGAACCCACTATGGGCTGCTCAGAGCAGCAGGTGTTGCCTGTTCTGAGCCTGTGCTGTGCAATTGCCTTTGCTACTTCCACTCCTTTCCCCAGCAGCACAGTAAACTGACGTGTGAGAGGAAGCTATGGCATCAAAGGAGCCGGCCTCCTTCGTGGACAGAACCACCTGGGATTTCCTCAACCTGCTGGACATGCTGGGGAGCCGAAATGGACGGGTGGGTGTGATGGAGGTGGACCATGCTGACTCAAGAGCTCCCTCATTGCTGGTGGATTTTACCCGGGACCTGTGTGGCACAGGAGACATCAAGCACAAACCACAGCAGGCAGAGAATGAGGGAAAGGAAGAGGAGGACCTGGTTCCGCCACATCTGATTTTTATGCTATGGCAAGCCAGTGTGTTGAAAAGGCTCATGCAGTGGGATCACCTGGAGGAGGCTGTCCGGGATGTGAGGAACCTCCTCCCCTGCCTGCCGGATGTGCTGGTGCTTGTGATGATCCGTCCTGACTCCCAGGAGCAGCTGGACCAGGCAGTGCGAGCGCTGAGGAGAATGCAGTGCGTGCTGGACGGCGCCCTGCAACTGACCGTGGAGACTGCAATTTACAGCCCAGGCCAGCCTGGAGGTGTCCTGGAGGCAAAGAGGGCTGCCTGTAGGGCACTGAGGGAAGCCTTGAACTGCCATGAAGGTAACCTGGTAACACAGCTAAACACAGGGGTGAGGGACACAGAAACGTGCTCAGGGCAGAGTCTGAGGGACAGTGTAGACGGAAGTGGTACTTGTTGACTGGGTTCCGATACCAGAGGGAAGATGCGCTGGACCTTGCAGGCAATATGAGCCAGAAATGAGAATGAGGGTTTACGTGCTGGGCTGGGGATGGACAATGTGTCTGAGCCGAGTGTGTGCCCTCTTCCAAGTCAGATGGTGTTGGCTCTTCCTTGCCCCAAAACACACATGGCAGTGGAAATGCTGCTCAGTGTGAGAACTGCAGTTCTGACTCCCTGCTGGGGCTTTCTGTGATGACATTAACAGCTCCACAGTCTCACTGGCCCTGAGTTCTTCATTGGAGGGATGTGCCAACCTTTTTGGGTGGCCACAGGCCTTAGCTTTGAAAGGATGGTGCCAGGTGTTCAGTCATTTGTGTTTCCTCCCCTAGAAGTTGACTCCCAGGAGCCATTTGTTATTTCGCTTCCGGAGCTCAGATACTGCCGAGTTTTGCCTGAACGTAGGGAAGAGAAGGTATCAAAGACAGATGGAGAATGAATTCCCTTGGGCAGCAGAACCTGTCAGGTTGGTTTTAGCACTGTCCTGCTGTATGTCCCTTTGCAGAACACTTCCGTCCTGGTGACTTGCTTGTCTGCCCAGGCCTTCTGCATGGATGAGATTCAGTGTGTGGCTGCTGCCAGAAGGGGACACTGCACCCTCAGCATCACACTGTCCTTGCCACAAAACTCGGAGCTCTTTGCTGCATTGGCTGAACAATCTGCCCCGGGAAACTTTTATCAAAAATCACTGAGTTTCTGCTTTGCATTAAATGCCTTGCTTGATTATCAAAATGTCCCTAAGAAACCTGTCCCTAAGAAAACAGCTGTCAGCAGAGAGGAAATCAGAGCATGCCAGAGGCCTCTAGATTTTAAACTGTCCCAAAACTGAAACAGTGAGAGAAACTCAAGACTAAGGCCTAAGACTATGTTCTCCCAGGAGAACCTGAATGCAGGAGTCTTCGGTACATGGTTCCCATCAGCAACAAAGCTCTTGAAACTCCCCAGGGTTCTTTGCAGCAGGGAGCTGACCTTACATACGAGCGGGTACACATCCAGCAGATTGAGTTTCTGGGATGGGTTATTTTGGATGGGAGGAACTGTGGGAGCAGTAGAATATTTTTAAGTGCAATTACCCACATAGTAGCTGAACTCATTTCCCATCCTCTCTGGGCATGGCAAAGCACTATAGGTAGCTGCATTTTTTTGCATTGGGAGTTTATATGTATTTTTTCTCTGGTGTTTTTTGTAGATCTTTTGTCATCCTAAGATCTTCATTATCATCAAAAGAAGGATTAAAAACCTGATATTTATCTCATTTCTGTGTGTCTGTGTGTATCTATAAGCTTTAAAGCTTATATCTAAGACTGCAAAACTTGATGAAGCTGCAGGTTTGTGCAGTATGGTACAGAAGGGGTGGGATTTGAGGGTGTACAGATCCTGTAGAACAATGTTTGTCAGAGAAAGGATTCTCTAGGTTATTTTTCAAATACAGATTCTTTCCAGATCCTTAAGGATGTGGCTTTACAAAGCAAAACAACCTTCCTGTAAGTGTTTGGGTGGTGCTGGTGCTTGGCAGACTTTTGGATGAGGTGACCCAATTGCTCTGTTGTGGAAGAGACTTTCCACGAGCATTTCCACAAGATGAATTCTGCCTTTCATTACTGAAGACACTAGTCTTTGGTTTTTCGTCAAGCTAATGAAGAAATAGTTCCCCTGAGTCAAAGCAAGACATGTACAGTTCAGGCTGTTTGTGAGTGAAGAAAGTTTGGCTTTAAATGATCAGCATCTTAGGACATCCTTAAAGCAAGAAACCACAATGAGGTCCTGTGTCTCTATTATTTCCTGTAGCATCTGAAACACACAGATAACCACCCAAATCCAGGCATAGTCCATGCAGCTCTCAAGTTTCTCCCCTGGCAGCATGTTTGTACTGTGTCCAGGCACTTCTGTGCAGGGTGATGTGGGGCACTGTCAAGATGAAAGGAGGAAGAAACTCAGATGTGGCTGAAATCCTGGCCAGAGCTTGGGAGCCCAGGAATGCCCTGCAAGGGCAAGTGATGAAGCCACAGGGATGTGTGGCTGGGACAATGAGGAGTGAGGTCACCCAGAGAGCTGAGGAGGAGAGGAGACAGAAGGCCATCCCCTTGCTGCATTCTCCACCTAATCCTGGGTGGATACACAGAAGTCTTAGAACTGTGGTGTACCAGAAGGGCCCCTTTGTGGCCTCTTTCAGAGCTGTCTAACCGGGCAGATCCACACTGACCTGCTCTGCTCGTTCCAGCAGCTCCAGGGAAGCTGATGGATCCACCCTTTGCCTTTATAAAAGGAAGCAGTTCTGAGAACCTGGGAGCTTGGCCAAGCAAAGCAGGGGCCTTGTGAGAAGGAAGTAGGAGAATGCACAAGGCAGGATGAGGGAGGCAGGATGATGTGCTGTGTCTGTGTGTGGTGGTCCCAACTATTGGCCCCCAGCTTGGTGAGGTCCGAGGTGATTTTTAAGAGGGGCTGCAAAAGGTAAGTGCAGAAAAGCTGGACTGTTGGTGTCGAAGGCATGTGTGCACTGGGAAAGAATGGAGACTGGTGGCTGTGAGCAGCTAGTCTTGGGTCCTGTTGTCGAACCAAAGGCAAGGATCCAGCTGAGGCTCTGGCAGGACAGCCAGAAAAAAGGCCAGAAGAGGCAGCTTGGTCCTTGAGTCTCATATTCGTTGCCAGTTCTTTAACATCTTCCAGTGGAGGATCCAAGAGTGGAATAGGCTGATAGGCTGCCTCTATCTGTCTCTAATAGGACATCCCTCCTATTGTGTGACCAGGACTGACCAACACTTTGGGCTCTCTGCGCATGGCCCTGTGCCAGGTTTCCATCCTCCTCTTCAGCCACACCCTCCTATGCCCTTCTGCCATCCAGGAAGGGATGGTGACTCAAGGAAACATGAGGAAACTTAGGACAACTGCAGAGATGGGCAGCTTCTGGAGGGAACAGAATTTTGGAGAAAACAGGCAAGAAAAAAAGTTTGAGGAAGCCAGGCTGTGTCCCAGCCATGGTGCCAGGGACTTCTCAACTTTATTTGCTTATGATGTGTAACCTAGGCTGAGTGGAGCCCAGAGGGCTGTGATGACTTGGATGGATCCAGGCCAGGGCTGAGCTGGTACAGGTTGTTATGGGACCAAAACTGGGCTGCCTCGGCTGGCCCTGGAGGTGACTGGGTCTGGGGTGAGGGGACCTGGGTCAGAACAGTGTGACCATCCAGTTTGGATTCAGTTGTGACTGAACTTGTCACAGAAAGGGTTCATGTCTGCTTTGATACAAGTTCATGCTCCAGTGGGTGAAAAGTGGGAAGGGGTTTGGGTTCAGGGGGCGGAAAGATTGAGGGGAGGTTGAGGAAGGTCAGTGGAGGAAATAGGAAGAGCCATGGAGGAGTGAACAGGAGGCAGGCTAGAGGGGAATCAGTGGGACTGGGATGTTGGGGGCAGGAGTGGGATTGGGGGTATTTTCTTCTCTCACAATTACCTCTTCTGCTACTTCTTTGGGGGACCCAAGGAGGTCTTCGTGGATGAAGAGCTCAGCGAGTGCTGGTGCCCTACAGCAATGCCCTGGTAGCAGCTGATAGTGCTACACAAGAAAAGCACATGCTTTCCAGCATCTAGTAAGGATGTGTTTTTCAAAGTAATAATTGAAGCAAGTTTGGAGAACAGACCAGTGGAAGAGTAAATGTGCAAAGGTTTGCTAAGGCTTAGATATTGTCTGCTGCCAGTTCCAGCTCCTAGCTGGCTCAAAGGCTTTTCCAAGTGTCCCCATGAGCACCAAAGCTACTGAAAGGAAGAATTTAAGGAGCTAGGCTGGGTCATTGGACATCGGGCTCAGAACAGCTCCTACAGATTCCGTCTTGCTCATTCAGTCTCTCTGCTCTTCTATCATCAAAACTGGCACAAGAATCCTTTTTCCCTGTCCTCTTTTTGCTCTCTTCAGAAGAAAGGTTAATCTTGGTAAATGCAGGCTCTACTGCAGTGGGCCTTTGATTTTGCTTAGGCATCAAGGCACTACTAATCCACATGCCAAATTCGTTTCTCTGAACAAAGCATCTTCACTCCTCTTTTGATGTCAAAAATGAACAGATGTTTTGTCTGCTCTCGACAGCTACAGACATATGTAAGGGATGTGATGACCCTCATTTAGGGCTGTCTATAATGATTCTGTACAAGTCAGATGGATGTTTGATGGAGTGTCAGGTCTTCTAAATTCATCTGTGTTTTTGCTCAGATTCCTGACAGGGCTCTGATGACATTTTGTGGGGGATTACAAATGCTGCTGAGCTCATGGCTGCCTCTGAACTGTTTGAGTTGTACCTCTTTAAGTCACACAAAGGGAGATTAAGTTGTATGTGTTAGATCTTACCTCTGTTAATGAGTAAAGAAATGTAAACAAGGTTGTTTGGGTATTGTGGGTGACGTTCACCTTTCCAACCAGCCTATACTGGCAGTGGTACATGTGTACCCAAAATTAACTAAAGAATTGCAGTGGCCGTGAAGAACAGCTCTACGTGGTCCCAAATATTAGTTTTTAGTGGCTATGCTGGCAGTTTGAACACTGGGGTTGTTTGTGAGAAGTAGCCAGTGGTGTGCCTGAGTTAGGAAGAAAACTCCGATTTTTTCTATACCTTCTTTGCAAGAATTATCTTCATAAATATGGTGAATTGCCTGCTAGAAAGCCAACTTCCCAATGCCTGAGGCATCTTGGCATCTCTAGGCGAGCCACTGGCATAGTGCTGCTCTGAAAGAGCCCTGTGAGAGCCGTGCTGTAATGGTCTGCACATCAGTCAGGTTTTAACCAGTACCACCATACCACAGGCTGTGCTGGCAGCTCATGAGGAGTTTAAACACTCTGTGGATCTTGTGGCTTTCCAGTTTTCCAGAACAATGAGGGTTTCTGAGGACTAGCACATGTTCCTGTCCCCTCCTGCTGCTGACACAACTCATGACGCTGATTACACTCTGGACTTTTGTCCATAGGACCATGAACAGGATTCTGAACAGATGAGAAAAAAATCCTTGTAAGTAAAAAATCTGGGCAACACTAGGGCCAGACCTGGCTGTCGAATTATGTCTGACTTTGTAGCCTTTGCACGTTGACAGCTACACTCAGGGCTAACACACTGGCATGGAAGCATGGGCTCTTGCAGACCCTGATCTTTGGAAGAGGAGCCTAATCTTTCAGTTTTACCTCCCCCTTTTCACCCTGTCCCATTTGGTTATCAGCACTTGTCCATGAGTGAGTTACTTTTGCTAGGACCCAGGGCAGAAAGTCTCTCTGAAGCCCTGTCCATGATGCTGGCCTGGGGCAGTGTTCGCTAAGCCTGCCACACTAGGGCATATATTTTCCTAGGATTAAAATTGGTGCCACACTGTGACCTTCCCAAGCTGCCATACTGCTGTTGTGCCTGGGGATCAGCCTGTGGCACATCCCTTCTGCTGTGGCTGCTGATCTGCTAGGCTCTGGGGACAGATGGTCAGTATGGGGACAGTATGGGCAGACAGCAGGCACAATGGCTAAGCCACATTTGTGGCATGAGTGTATCCTAACGCACATGTTGGGAATCACTGATCCAGGACACGCACGTGGATTTTGGCTCTGCTTTCACCCTCAGTGCACTCAGAGACTCCTCCACCCATCCCACAAGAGATGGTTTGGCTCCAAAAATCCTCAGAGAGCAACTGGCCAAGGTTACTCTGGCCGTTTACACCTTTGAGCTGTTTATCCCTTCCCAGGTCCTTGTAATAAGACGTTACCAGTTTGGAGGAGCCTGTTCTGATATGCATAGGGGAGATATTTACCACCTGCCATGGATTGGAACTTCCCCATGCAAGTGACAGGGCTGGGCACAGTGGCTTTCATTCACCGTCAGCTGGCAGAGATGCATGTAACAAGTGCCAGCACTGAAGCCCTGACTAAAGCTCCGTACTTATCCCTGGAAACATTTGTGCTTTGATGGGACATAGTGATGCTGATGCTCGTAGACCTGTGACTGCGGGCTGTGTTTTGCGTGGAGGTGGCAGAGGGGAAGTCAAAGGGCACTGGCTTGGGAAGGGACTCAGAGATGCAGCGTGTGGTGTGGGGGCTGCAGCTCAGCTGTGTGCTTGTGACCAGTGAGGTGGGTATGTCCTTTGAGGGTGTAATTGTTTCCCAAAGTGGAACTGTTTTCAGGTGTGGCTATAGCCTGGCCAGGCTGTGCAGCGGCATAGTGCACATGATGCCATAGAGGCCACTCTGTTTCTGCCCTGGGGTATGAGATGTCGCACCATAGGGGACACCTTGGGGATACATGGTCAGCTGCTCCTCTATCATGACCTCGTGTGTCTCCCACTTTGCAGCCACCACAGCCTCTCCTCATCTCCCTCTCACCTTCCGAGCCCCTCCACAGTGCAGGTTTTTTGCCTCAATTTTATCAACTCCTCATTGGCAATAGGACCAGCCTGTACGAGGGCTCTGAGTCTGGTCGTGTGGCTCTTTAGTACCCTCTCCGCTGTGCCCACCCGGCAGCAAGCAGGGACTGTTCACCCCGGGGTTTTGCGGGTCCCGGGACGGGGCTGGAGCGGGGGGGATGCTTGACACCCTCTCTCCGCGCTGCCCCGGGGTGTGCGCACGGGGTGTCGTTCCGCGCAGGGGCCGGGGCTGGTGCCCGGGGCTGGTGCAGGGTGGCGGGGCGGGTGCGGGGCA
>VZTG01006537.1:443488-520149 GCA_013397845.1 Melanocharis versteri
TGGCGGCACTTCCGGGCCGGGCAGCGGCGGCGGTGGCGGTACCGCGGTTGGGCCGGACCGGACCCGACCCGACCCCCCCGGACCCTTCGGACCTCCCCGAATTCCCCTCCGAGGGCAGCCGGGCGGCACCATGATCACCTCGGCCGGTGAGGCAGCGGCGCGGGGCGGTGTTGTCCGCCGGGGTTTCGCTGAGTCAGGGCCGTGACTGAGCAGCGCCGCGGCTCCGCGGGGCCGCCCGTCACGGGGCTCCCCCGCCCCGGGCACCGGCGGACGGCAGAGAGAAGCCGCCCCGGTGCCCGGCGGTCCGGCACGACCGGCTCCTGAAGCCCGGTGCCGTGTCCGTCTCCTGCCGGTGCCTCACGAGGGCTCCGGTGGCTTTGCGGGTCCCCGGGCAGCGGTGCGGGGGTCCCGCGGTGTGAGCGGGAGGGTTCGGCTGCTTCATGTGAACAGCGCATTTTCGGTGTAAAACCGGAGGGCTCTCGGGAGGTGCAGCAGAGACTTGAGGGGGGAAGAAGAAGGAGTTTGGAGTTCAGAAGCGCAAATGCCTTGCAGAGGAAACGTCAGTCTAAGGAGTGCGGGGTGATGAAGCGTGTGAGGAATTGGGTGTTACGCGGTGTTTGTGCATCTATTGGGAGCTTGATTGTGTGAAAAAATACGGGAAGTATTTCCAAACATACTCAGACCAGAAATTAACATGTGGCTGGTTGTGGCTTGGCGAGAGGAACAGTGCAGAGGGTGACAATGTCCGGGTAGCTTTCTCTTCCTGAACCCTTTGCTTTGTTTAAGTATTTTCATTGAGGAAAAGTAGGAATTCATTTTAGAGGCATTTAAAAGATGTAAAAATGGTATGTTGCAGCGAGGTATGTAGGTTGTGTGTGGGAGTGAGATTGCGTTCTCCTGATAGATCAGGTAAACGCAAGAACTTGTTTTAAATAACAATAATTTAAAAAACCAAAGCAAACATTTGGTGTAGAGATACAGAAAACAGCTGGAAGGAGCTGAAAGTGGGATGGCTGCTGAATCTGCCTTCTTTCCCTGAGAGCCACATTGGTGTTCCTTCAATTCCTGTTACTGATGGATGTGTGTCTAACCTGGTTTTTAAAAACAACACCTGAGAATGGAGGTTCTGCAGCTTCATTAGGCAAAGGAATAAATGTGTTTCTGTGAGAAAACATTTCAGATCATCAAACCTCATTCTTTGAGGCTTCACTAAAGTTTGGTCTTGCTGTTCCTGTTCATATCTGACACAAAGGTCAGATTATTCCCTTCCTGCTGGCAGCTGCCCTAAACTCAGCACCCTTCCCAGATTTCTGTAGACCAACCAGCTCCAAGCCTCCAGCCACCCTCCAGGAGCTGAGTGCCAGAGCTCCCTGTTCTTACTGCCCAGCTCTAAACACCGTGGTTTGCTCATGACCCAACCATGGTGCCCAGCACTGGGCACGGGGTCTGGCCAGTGGGTGCCAAGGGGTGGGAAATGCCTCATGGATCTGCTGAGAACTGCTCTCACTTACACATCTGTGTGAGGTTTGGGTTCTCTGCCTCCCACTGCAGCCAAATGATATTATTGATCATATTTCATCTTAACCCTCTGTACTGTTCAGATTCTATATTTGTACATTTCGGTTTGGACCTGCACATGCTCCTTTTAGATTTGTCAAGGTCTTTTGGAAGCCCAGTTCAGCCCTCCATAGGCTTGCTGGCCTTCCCAGTTTCATGTGTTCTTTCAGATTTGAAGAGGTTGACAAGCTGTAAAACAGATTAAAGATTTAAAGCAGTGAATTGTGTTGGACTTTGGCCAGATCATATTCCAGCCGTTTCTGTTGCATCTTTGCAGTCTGACAATGAAACCACCTATCCCTGTTCTTCAGATTAAGCTCCTGTGAACCTCTCAGTCATGCCAGTTAAACAATATTTCTGTAGCTGTTTGTACAAATGTTCTGGGACAGCATCAGCAGTCAGAAGCATGAAGCTGTGAGGTACAACATCTCCTCTTATCCATGAGGCCGGTTTCCTTGGCATGGAAAAATTCTGTTTTCCCCTAGGAAGGATCGCGTTTTATAAACAATGTACCTTTTTGGTTATAAATTCTGAATTATTTTACGTTATATTTAATACAAACTTGAATCTGATCTTTGAAGTTTTATAGTGAAGATTTAAAACCAGCTTTCCAGAGACAGCCTTCTTACCTGTTCTGTTGGCTTTGAGCTAAATGACAAGCTTACTTTTGATACAGAGAGACCAAAAGTAACTATGATTTTGTTTTTCAGCTGGAATTATCTCTCTTCTGGATGAAGAAGAGCCGCAGCTCAAGGTAAGCTCTTACATCTGAGAGCAAATAACAGCGAATGCATTATGTAGAGAGCTTAAAATCAAAAAGGAACAGATCTCAGTAATTTGTGGCTGGACAGCAACAGGTGGACACCAAATTGTATCTAGCCTGAAAGCTGAAAGAAAGGGTTTAAATAAATGATAACAGATTGCAAACTTTCTTGTTTTGAACATGGATCAAACGGGAGCTTCAAATGCAAAAATCTCTATTCATGAATGCTCCCAGCTCTCTGGTGGTAATGGGGCTTTGTTATTTAAAATTGTTCCAGAGGCTGCATTTTAACTATGTAAAATTCAAAGCTGAAGAACAGCTTGGGTTTTTAGACTAATTTAACCAATGTAGAACAGAATCACAGTTGCAGTTTTCACTTGTAAAAAAATCACAGAAATAGTATGAGAAGAAGAAAACAACGACAGAAACTTTCCAATGCTCAGAGAGTACAAATCCTTGGAACACCAACACTCAGAGTGGCAATGTGTTGATGGAAGGTGCACTTTTTAATATTTGTAATTCCCTAATTGGTTTTCTTGGATACAGACATAATGATCCCTGATTTTGCTGTGAACTGATTACAAGTGGGCTGATTGGTGTTTGTTTATCAGCTGAAGTACTGTGTCCATATAGATGAATAGAGTTGGCTGCTGTAGGCCACAGGTTGATTCCATGTGCTACCTGAAAGTTGTCACAATTTCATCTATCAGATACATCAGCCAGTCATTCATCACAGAGAGGCCATGGAAAGGAGTGCTAGAATTGTCTTACCTGTTGAGTGAACAGCTCTTCATTTGCAAAGGACTTGCAAAGATTAGTGAATGCTTGCGAAGATCTTTTAGAATAGAATTTGCTGTTGAAATGGGTCAGTGTTTGTGATATCCATCCTAGAATGTACTTCATTTTTACTGGGGAAAGGTGGTAAATGCGTTTTTCATGTAATGTAACTTTTTTTTTTTTTGTAGGAGTTTGCTCTTCACAAGTTGAATGCTGTCGTCAATGACTTCTGGGCAGAAATCTCTGAGTCAGTGGACAAAATGTAAGAGAAGACACTTAATACTGCTTAAAAAGAACATGTGATATGAAGTGGGTGTAGTTCTGGTTTCTTGACAATGGCTAGTACAGCATGTAGCTCCGTATTTCCTAGAAAGCACTAATGCGTGTGGATGTGGGGTTGGAGCTGTGGTCCCAAAGATGCAAGTTCAGTCAGGCTTGTACTTCAATCATGTGGCCTTAAAGAGATCTGAGCACACAGAGCTGATGCTCTTCTCTCCCTCCTCTGCAGTGAAGTTCTCTACGAGGACGAGGGCTTTCGGAGCCGCCAGTTTGCTGCTCTGGTTGCTTCTAAAGTTTTTTACCACCTGGGAGCCTTTGAGGAATCCCTGAACTATGCCCTGGGAGCTGGTGACCTCTTCAATGTCAACGACAACTCGGAATATGTGGAGACGATCATTGGTAAAGAACTGGTGCTGCAAAAGAAAAGCTCTTGTGTTGTCAAAGCTGCTGCAACTTTGAAATTTTATTTGGTTTAGCTTTTTTCTCTGTATTCTTCTTGCTCCCTTTGTGTTCATTTATACTGATGCTGCAGCTAATTTTACACAGTTTATTTGTACTTTCTTATGTTTTGGGATTCTGTAATGGAACTGACTTAGGAGTTCTGGAGTTTTTGTCCTATTCTTAACCGTTATTCTATAGTGAATTCCTAATAAGAAAATTGCTTTGGTTGTCCTTTCTCTCATTTGTGTGCTGATGTTATTATCAATTTCAGCATGACTTTGGAAATAACTGACTAGTAAGTGTAGCTGCACACCTAACTGAGAGGGACAGTTGTGTTTATCCACCCACAACAAGATGGCAAGTCAGCTGTTGACTACAGGTATCATTTGAATGCCTTTTAAAAATCTCATCTGCTGGAGTCGCTTGCCTTGTACAGGATATGATGGACCTGGGCTGGCTTTCAGTCTCCCCAGCTGGTGCTTGCAGTGGAGCTAGGAAGTCTCCTGCTGCTGTTTTCTCATTTATTTAACATGACACTTGAACAAAGATCTTTTCCTTGGTTTAAGTTTTAAAATACCTGCTTGATTTCAGCACTAAAGTCAGAGTTTGTTAGGAGATAATAGAAGTATTTTCCACTACTGTCTGTATACAACTACACAAATGTGTGATTTCCCATACACTGTACTTGCTGGTAGAACGTGTTCATGCACATGCTGGTCTCTTCACCTGTACAAAACTGCAAAAATCTGGGAACTTGACTTTTCCCCCCATATTTGTTCATTATCTCTTCAGCAAAATGTATCGACCACTATACCAAGCAGTGTGTGGAGAACGCGGAGCTGCCAGAAGGGGAGAAGAAACCTGTGGATGAGAGACTAGAAGGGATAGTGAACAAAATGTTCCAGCGGTGCCTGGATGACCACAAGTACAAGCAGGCCATTGGCATCGCTCTGGAGACACGCAGGCTGGACATCTTTGAGAAAACCATCCTTGAGTCGGTATGTGCAAGAGACAGGAGGTGCCTGTAGCTAGGCTTTTGCAGGTATGGATCCAGAAGTCAAGTGCAAGATCCATGTTGCTGTGGAACTTGCCCTGTTTTGTATGAACAGAACAAAAGATAAAACTCGGGGGTGTTCAGTTCAGCATGTTCATGGAAGGCAGAGCCACTCGGGGCTATCAAGTATAGGAAGACCCCCCCTGCCTTTAGGAAATTCTTGAGCTACAAGTTTATGGGAAAATATTCCCAGGAAGCTTGGCTATGTGCCCTCTTCTTAAGGTATTCCCTGTCAGCTACTGGCAGAGATACAATACTGGCATAATGTAAGAGCAGCTCTTTTATTTAGTTGTGCCTGTCATCTGCTGTAATTCACAGTGGGAAGAGATCTTTAGGGCTGGGTAAGTGATTTATTAATGGCAAGCAAAAGAAAAAACTCTGGTAGGTGGGTGAGCTGCTCTAATTTTCACTAAGTGGCTGTGTGCAGTCTTGGCCTGCTGTGACTCCGAGGCAGTGCAGCTTGGCTTTAACATCTTTCACTGAGGCTTTGAGATAAGTCACGTTACTACTAGTGGCAGTAAAGGAAGCAGGCCTGTAGTCATCTGCAGCAGCTGAGCAGTTGTGGGCAGTCTTGTTATTTATTAGTATCTCGATCATATGCCAGACACATTAGCTTGAATCCTTTAAATTTTACTGCTTTTCAGTTTACAACTTTTACATGTGTTTGGATGTCTCCCATTTCTGTGTATGAGTGATAATCGTAAGGCAACCATCTTGCTTTGTTCTCTTTGTTGTCCTATGCATTTGCTAACTTGCCCATTATAAATGCCTCATTTTAAAACAACCTTTCTGAGGTCTAGTAACCAAATCTGTTTGTCAGGCTAGATCTTTTCTTGGTGCATGGTTAGTTTTGCTGACATTTTATGTTAGTGCAGTGAATTTCACTGCATGCAAAACTGATTGTTTGAACAAGAAGGGTGAAGGGGAAATAGGTATTGTACTTTTAAGTTACTATTTTTCATGTTTTAGCTTCTGAATTAAATATTGGTCTTGATAGTTTTTGATAGTGTTTTTTCTTTATACTGCAATACACCTGTATATAAGCTTTTCTGAAAACGGGAAAGAAAACTGTGAAGATTTGGATGCATGTTTGCTCTGCTTTTTAAAATAGAAAAGGGGTAGCTTTAATTTTCTTTCTAAATCCTGCTTGTCAGTCTAAACCCATGTTTGATATCCCTGAATTTTATTGCAGAATGATGTTCCTGGGATGCTGGCCTACAGCTTGAAGCTCTGTATGTCTTTGATGCAGAATAAACAGTTTCGTAATAAAGTCTTGAGAGTTCTAGTTAAAATCTACATGAATCTGGAGAAACCAGACTTCATCAACGTGTGCCAGGTAAACTTTTCAAAGTCATGTTTAAGGATAATGAAAAGTTACTCTTCTTTAGATATATTTGACATGACATCTACCTGTTCTCTGTCTTTTGTTCAGTTAAATGAAATACCTTTTCCTGGTTGCGTGCTTCCAACATATATCAGAGTGCGACCAACTTGAAAAAGAGATGTAAAGATTGCATATTTGGTCAATTTATAGAGAAAGAAATGCGTTCAAAGGCAGTTTGAGGACACAGACAACTCTGACAGAATATTTTAAGCCTAGGTAGGGAGTATCAGATGGTAGGTTCACGGCTTGGAATTTTATTTATTCCTCACAAGAACATTTCCAGTGCTTTGTTTTTTTGGTAAGCCATTGTCTGAAAGTGTTTAGACAACCAGTTGTGAAGTTACTCAGATGTTCTCAGGTCTTTGCCAGTCTTGGTCTGCCACCTACATGTGACTCGGTGTTACGCCTGTTCCATTTCAGCTGGGATATCCCTGCAGAATGACTGGTGCTTCTTCAATGTGCTTTTGAAATTTCTGTTTAGTAGGACAAGTCTTGTTTTTCTACGAAAACTCTTCTGAGTTTTCTATTGTCTTCAATGAAAGAGTGAGAAAGTTTCTTTCTTTGAAGGGGGTGTTCTATGGAAGTAGCAGATGAGGGCATTGGAGTGCAGCCTTGGGTAGTGTCGCTTTCTCATTCTGAAGTATCTAATGTCTTCTCCTCTTTTCGTTTTTTTTTGGGTTTTTTTGTTGNTCTGTTCTTCCCTTTCTCCTGCTCAGTGCCTGATATTCCTGGATGACCCACAGGCTGTGAGTGACATCTTGGAAAAACTGGTGAAGGATGACAACCTTCTCATGGCCTACCAAATTTGCTTTGACCTGTATGAAAGTGCGAGCCAGCAGTTCCTGTCATCTGTCATCCAGAATCTGCGCACGGTTGGAACTCCCATTGCCTCCGTGCCTGGATCCACCAACACTGGCACTGTCCCTGGATCAGAGAAAGACAGGTGGGGGGATTGACTTGAGAGGTGGTGGAATTGTTTGGCTCCAGTCCTGCTCTAAGGGAGCCTCATGTTCCATGTATGGATGCTTTTTACAAGCTGTCAAGTTACTCCACTTTATTTAAGTCGGAGTAATAGGCAAGACATGCTAATTGCTCAAAACAAAATTGTGTATTACCAAGATCTACTGGTCTTTAAAGGGATTTTTCTTTGCAGTTGAGATTAGCACAGAGCAGTTATACTGTGGCTCAGCTAATGAGCAGTAATGCATTAAGCCACAGCATGAGTTGGTTGGGAATGCTGATGCTATGTGGTCTTTGCCGCAACTTGCAAAGCTAAGGAAGTGGAGAGTTCAGGGAAAAAGCTCATCATGACTATGTGCGCGTTTGGTTTCACATCACAGCTTGTGGGAAGAGTGAGCTCATATGATACTGTGGTGTCAACAGACCCTTTTGTACTTGCAGTTCAGAAGAGCTACTTCAAATCTACTTTGAGTTTTTTAAAACGTGTTCAGTGGTCAGTATCACAGATCTTAACTGCAGGAAGCTGCTGTTAAGAAAAAGTTGGCACTAGCCATTCCATCTCCTTTATTTCTTCTTGTGGTGACTTACAGGAGAATTGGCTAAGATTGCTGCCCAGCTCAGGGGCAACATGGAAGAAGTTTGTTCTCCATCTGCTCTGTAATTGCCATAGAATGCTTACTGGTACTTTCACCAGAGCTCTCATGTCTGTGCACAACCTGCTCCCTGCACTGTCTTTGATAGTGTGTGGTGGAGAATCCCACCTAGATCCAGGCTGGTTGAATGTAAGGGTTTATCCAGCTATGGAGCTGAGTATAAATACTTTTGAATCAGTGACATGGGCATGGCAAGCATTTTCCTCTTCCTCTCTTCTTTTCCAGTGAAATAAAAGGAAAGACATAGAATAGTTTATCTCGGCCTGTGAAGCATTAGAACAAGGTGCTAACAACAGCTTAGTATGTTTCATTTCCGTGTCAACACTCCAGAATCCATGCTAATAGTAACAAGCACGAGGCTTCTGGGGGAGGGTATAATTATCCTTGATGCCTTGTTTGTTGACCTTGTTTTCTCACCTGTGTCTGTTCATTCCCTACAAGCATCTTTATTTTTGTTGTCTCTGTAGGTGGAATAAGAGAGTAGGATTTTCCAGGCCTTTGTCTTCAAGTTCCCTGAAAATTGAGTGGAGGAGGAGTTTTCTGCTCAGCAGTGAGCTCCAGATAGTCAACTCATGTTCTATCAAAGTCCTCTTTTCCAGTCATCATCTCCAAATCCCAGGCTACTCCTTCAGGACAATCTTCAGTCATAATTACAGTTCTCGACTAGTTACGAGTGATGCCTTTTTCATTTTTATTTTATTTCAGTGAGGCTATGGAAGCAGAAGAGAAACCAGGAAGCACTTGTGCAGCAGGGAGGTCTGCAGAAATTGTGAGTGCTATTTCTAAAACAGACCTTACTTAGTTTTTCTTATGTGTTCTAGGATTGCTAAATTGATTTGGCTAATAAAGAATGGACTTCCTTTTCTATCTTGCTTGGAGACAAGGTGACAGATGATTTCTGAGGGCCAAATATCTGACTTAAGGTCCAGCAGTTCAGATACTGAAATCTGTGTTAGAGTGGGAAATGGTCGGAGTTCAATAGGAATTACTGAGTTCTGAAAAAGGAGGCAGAAAGATCTGGCTCATGTATTTGCTTTTTGATATTGAAACAATTAACTCATCCCAGAAGAAAGGGCCTGAAATTTAACTGCTGCTGAGAACCCTAGCGAGTGAATTAGGTTAATGCATTTTTTTTCTTCTCTTTCAAAATCCAGCTGTAGTTCTGGTTGGAGAGAACTGATGCTGTTCTGCAGGAATGGCAGGAGGGGATGCTGATGTAACATAGTTTCTTTTCCATGAAGGCATAAAGTTACCGCGGGCGCGCGTGGTGCTGTGTTGCTGGGCCAGTTGGTTGGAATCTTTTTGTTTAGTTTCTTTTCCCGAGTGTTGGGGAAAGTGAGTTCACTTCTAACACGCGCAGACAGTTGCATTTCAGCATGTAGAATAGTTAATGCAGTTCTGACATTTCCAATGCTAAAGACAAGAAGTGCTACCAGAGAGGGAAGTAAAACCCAAGACAAGTTGGTTTTTTTTCCTTCTTTTTCTCCATGGTAAATGTTTGCAAACAAAACTTGTGAATCTTTGAAAGATTCTTGCAGATCACTTAAAAATTAATTAAGGGCAAACAGAGGTGTTTTCTTCAAATTACATTTCACAAGGAAAACAAAAGGGGTTGAGTTTCTTGCCCCAGCAAGGAACCTTGAGAGTACTTTTGTGCAGGAAAGGTGTCTTGAATCAGTTTCTGCTGCGTTGGTTTTGCTGATAGTGCCAAGTACACAAAAACAATCTGTGGGGCCAGAAATGTTCTTTAGCTTAATCTTCCACAGTTCAGAATGCTGAGTATAAAGAAATAATTGAGGGAATCAGTTTAAGGGCTGAACTACTCATGCTTGGCTGGTCTGTAACCAGCTAACAATGTCAGGACAAAGAGCTGCACTGTACTTTTCACCCTGCTCAGAAGGAACTTCAGTTTCTACAGATCCATTTTCAACTGTTCCATCATGAGGAAGAAGGACTTTCTCAAAGAGCTCTGTAAGATGAATGTATTAGAGTTTCCTAGTTCTACTAGCTGTTGTTCTAAGTAAAACTTGTAGCTCACAAGAATGATGCTGCAGCTCAGCAGGGTCATGCAAAGTATTGTAGCTTTGTGGCCCTGTCTGTGAAAGCTTCCATGGAAATACAGGTTCATTTATAAAAGGCTTTCCCTCTAGCAGGAGACTTACTGTCTCTGTAAGGCCGAACAGCAGCTTGCAGAATGTCAGATGTCACCCATATCCTTTTGCTGTCAATGAAAGAATAAATTTATTTTTGAAGAGTGTCTTCTCCCACCTGCACTGCTGTGCACAAAAGATTTGGTTTCTGTGAGGTTTGGGCTTGTGCACCAAGGACAGAAACAATGTCTTTTTAGTCCTGAAACCTGGTAGGTTTTGGAATATGATGATATGAATGTACCAGAGCAGCTTCTCATGAATTGTATTTTAATAGAGCCATAGTTGGGTTCTCATGGAATTTTTTTCTCCTTTTTGCTTGTATGTGAAGAACCCAGAGCCTAAGGACCAGATCTCAAAAATGATTAAAATTTTAAGTGGGGAAATGGCCATTGAGTTACATCTGCAGTTTTTAATACGAAACAACAATACAGACCTCATGATCCTCAAAAACACAAAGGTAAGAGACTTTGTTAAATATGATTGTCTTGGATTTATCTGATTCATCCTGTGCTGGTTTTGACCATGCTGCTATTGTTTTTAGTGATAGGCTGCTATTAGCATGTTGATATTTTGATTTTTTTTTCTGATTGGTTATAGCAACTAATCTTTTTCTCACCTTTTTTTTTTTTGGTGGGTTTGTTTTTCATCTGTTCAGTAAGATGGGCAGAATTTACCCTCCAGCTCCATGTCAGATCCATTGCAAATGCTGCTGGCTGGGAAGGGAGGAGTCAGCCAGGACTATAGGTTACAGTATGCTGGTATCTTGGTTGAGGTGTTAGGTAAGCCCACACCTTTGGCTCGGCAAGGAATCCTGGTATGTAGTAAAAGACCAGTATTTCCACATTGGAGACAAAACCAATCAGATACTGTAATGTAGACAGCGTTAGTGAATGGAGTAACTGGTTTTGTTTTGGAAGGTGTTACTCAAGGGTGGACAAATGAAAACTTACAGCTAAACTATACTCTTAAATTATTACTAGAAACCATAGCAGAAGTTTTTTAAATGTGAAATAAGATGCACATCATCAGTAGAAGTAGTAGGAGTTGCTTGTTAGCAGGTTCATCTATTTCAGATGACACTTCAAATGTATTGGAAAATCTTTTCCATCTGCTGGTGAAGTGCTCAGGAGTGATTCTGCTGTAGAGTTCTGGGAATAGCCTGGAAACATCAGCAGCACACGCTGTGCAGTGCTCAGCTCTGGGAAACGGGGAGGGGAGGTTCTCCAGTTAAGCGGCAATTGGAGTAATCACATCTCTGAAAGAAACTCAGAAAGGATCATTTTGCATGGGGAAGATGGCTTGAGGATATGTTAGAGTGTATTAGCAGCCTATTAGCTGATTACAGGGAAATTGCTGGTTAAATTGAGGATCATTACAGTCTGTTTTTCTGGTGTACTGGCAAGCATGTTAAGCGACCCTGGTCATATCTTTTGCTGAGTGACGATACTGATTGTTCTTGTTTTTTCAGGATGCAGTGAGGAATTCTGTGTGTCATACAGCAACTGTTATAGCAAACTCCTTTATGCATTGTGGGACAACCAGTGACCAGTTCCTTAGGTAAATCTGTGGCAAGGAAGTCCAATGTCATTTAGAGGTGTTTGAACAACGTTGTTGCCCTCCTTAACTTGATACTCCAGAGTGGTAACTGAAGAACTCTAACGGTATTAAAGAATTGTTTCCTTTTCTCTATCCTCACAAACTGGCTTTGTTTGACTGCTAACTGTATGCGCCGCTTGGAGGGTGAAGATGTGAAATTTCTTGTCTCTTTGTTTACCAGTTAGAGAGTTTCTGAGATGATTTATCTTTTCGCGCTAGAGACTGACAGTACTGAACGACTCTTGTAAGGGAAATGCTAGGGCTGACCTTACAAGGGACTTAAGGAAAACTGCAGAAACTCTGCTAGTGTTTCTCCCAGAGAGTTGGTGGGCTGCGTTTTGAGCAGTTCTCTATCTTTCACTGAGATCACCCATGTCTAGAAGCTTGACCACAAACAGGCAAATATCAGGATTGATGAAAGGGAGAGAAATGTAAAGTGGAAATGTGGTTAGCTGCCTTCCCTTCTGGAGCTGCTTTCTAGTTTGAAAGCAGTCTTTAGTGCTCTTAAACCCTGCTTGCAGGATGTATGAAAAACTTTGTATAACCTTTCTCTTTTCATCTTCTAGAGACAATTTGGAGTGGCTGGCCAGAGCCACTAACTGGGCTAAGTTTACTGCTACTGCCAGCTTGGGTGTTATACACAAGGTAACACTTCATTCATTTCTCTCTGGTCAGTGTAAATGCTTGACTCGTGAACACTGAAAATGTGGAAATGGAGATTCTGAATGGTGCCTGCACTCCAGTGTACCTGGCACAGCTATAACATACTTTGTGTCTTTACTCTAAAAAGCTGTGCTTATGTTATTTGGTCTGACATCCAATATGGTTTATTATATGTTCTGTTGAGAATCAAAAAGGTGCTACGATAACATGGCTCAAGGAGAGAGTATGTTTTCTAACTCTTCCTTTGTGAGTTGAACAGATTTAATAGTTTCTAGCTATTAAAATTCCTTAAGTGATTTTGGGACATACCAAAGTTCCTTACTGTAGTAACTTTCAGTAAGTTTTAACAGTGACCTATGGCTCTGAAACACTGATTTTTGTGGAGAAAGTAATGGCTGTAACAGATGTTTAAATATTACTTTGCTGTTTTTTCACCTTTCACTTCCCGCTGTCTTCCCTTCCTGCTGGATGCTGGACATCCAGGGTCATGAGAAAGAAGCATTACAGCTGATGGCAACTTACCTGCCCAAGGACACCTCTCCAGGGTCAGCCTACCAGGAGGGAGGAGGCCTCTATGCCTTGGGTCTCATCCATGCCAACCATGGCGGGGACATCATTGACTACTTGCTGAACCAGCTGAAGAATGCCAGTAATGATGTAGGTACTGGGCTCAACAATGAGCCTCTGTTTTGTAGGGAATATGCAGGAGGGTGCTGGCTGGTTTAGTAGTGCAGGGTAGAGGTAATTAAGGCCATAGCAGCAATGTGGTGCTTAGGCCTTCTCCGGACCTTAAAGATTGGTTTAAGGTTGGTTTTAACAACCTGTTGCTCAGGGTTTAGGTAAGATTTTTAGGAAATTCTTACATACTTGACAGTGACTGTAGCTTCATCGTATTTACTGCTTGTTATATCTACTTTGTTTTGCTAGTGGACCTGCAGTATTCAGGCACTGTTATTGTTTACATCTTAGTTGTCAAGGAAGTAAGCCACAAAATGTTTCTGCTGACCTGACCTGTAGTTTTAACGCATCTTGCACAATAAGAAGTGTTTTACTTCTGCGCTTAGTGTTTGTAGACCTCTAAGAAAAATATCTTTTAAAGTTGGGAATAGATCATTGTCCCAGCGTGTTCCCTCTTTCTCCTTGTGGAATCTCAGATTACTTTTTAAAAAATTTCTGTGAACAGATCCCACTTGTCTTACTGCAGATATATCCCTTGTTAGAAGAAAAAAGATTAGAGGCTGTTTTTAAGTGGGTACTGATTTACCTTTTTATTTAAAAGCTATTACTTGCCAGCAGTTTTTATGCATGGCACAGATTTATGGTTTTACGTAAATCACTCAGTGGGGAAAAAGATCTTGAAGTTACTAGAAAGTCTCCTGTGCTATGTGTAAAGCTTCTGTTACTCATTGTTTATGGGCTTTGGAACTGTTTCTCTTCTATTTTCTGCCTTTTTCATTGGACCTACTGTCTGAGATTGTGAAAGCGGCATTTCTAGCGTGTTAAGAGATCATTTTGGGTTGGTTTGGGGCTAAAAGTCTGTGGATTTATATTGATGGAAAGATGTCTACTTCAGCTGAAGCCATACTGTTCCCTGTTCTATGACTGAACTTGCATATGCTTCTCTAGATTGTGCGACATGGTGGCAGCCTGGGCTTGGGGCTGGCTGCCATGGGGACAGCACGTCAGGATGTGTACGATCTGCTGAAAACAAATCTCTACCAGGATGATGCAGTGACAGGTAAATGTTCTGCTTTCAAAGCAAATAACCATCTGAGGCTTTATCAGGCACTTGGGGTTTTTTGTCATGTTTTTTCCCCCGGGTTTTCTGTTAGCAGCATAGATTGTTTCTAGCTGTGTTTTATTTACTGACTTGTTCCTGATCATTATGGTTCTTTAGTTATGTGTCAGTAATGTTCAGAGATCCTGTCGTGACTGGCACTGTGCCAAGTTTTGATAAAACATGCTAGGTCCTTAAACAGCCCATTTTTTTGCTCTGTTCTTTTCTTTGTCATATGCTTTTTCCTTAGTGTGGCTGATCTCCAGAGCCAGGTGCTTTTTTGAGCTGAGAGATAGGCTTGGAGAAGCTTGTGGGAGTTCCTGCTGCATTGGTGGGGCTCATAGGAAAATGATCTCAGCAGCTCTTGGCCCAAGGAAGAGATAATTGAGCTTGGTAAAGTGCTAAATTGTGGTTACAAGCACATTTGGCCATGAATAATGGAGTTGCTGGGCATGGTGATGTCCAGAAGTGATCTATTGGCCTACATCTGGTGTGACTCTCTAGATGCAATGTGTACTACTTTTCGGAACAGAGTTGGCTTGACTTGTTTTGCTTGTCTGTGTTTTTCAGGTGAGGCAGCTGGCCTGGCACTGGGGTTGGTTATGTTGGGATCTAAAAATGCCCAGGCTATTGAAGACATGGTTGGCTATGCACAGGAAACCCAGCATGAAAAGATCCTGCGTGGCCTTGCGGTTGGAATTGCTCTGGTCATGTATGGGAGGATGGAGGAGGCAGATGCTCTCATTGAGAGTCTCTGCAGAGATAAGGTAAATTGGTCTGTGACTTAATCCCTGACTCTTGTGTAACATGGCTGACCTTCCTGTCTGTTTGTGAATCTCCAGCTATGGTGGGTTGGCTGTTTCGAACCAGGGAAGTTCTTACATAGGTCTGAAGTGGAACCGTTTTACAAGTTGCTGCACTCTGATCAAAAATACAAGAACAACAGTGCTTAGTTGTGTATTTCTTTAGCCTTATATTACGTCTTCATAGTCGTGTGAGCTGCAACAGGAAGTAGAACCTGGTCTAGTGGTTAAAAACAGATGAGACTTGCTGTAGGTGGGTCGTCTCAAGGCTCTAGTAGTGATCATTGCAGATAGCAAGTAAGAAGCAGAATGACACCTCTGCCCTATACTCTTTGGCAGCCTGCAGCATAGCAACTCTTTGTCCCCCTGAAATTGGTAATGACAACCCTGCTTTGGTGGTTGTCTTGTTACTTGTTCCAAATAAACAATTAAGCAATGAGGCTGACCTGTGACCTGTTTGCAGATTCAAGACACTAGAGTGGAACAGATTTAAAGATAGAATTACTGAGTCACCGTTTAGCTGGATGTTAAATATTGGTGCTTTCTGTTCCAGGATCCAATTCTCCGTCGTTCTGGCATGTACACTGTGGCTATGGCATACTGCGGCTCAGGAAACAACAAGGCTATCAGGCGCCTACTGCATGTGGCTGTAAGTACTGTGGCCTTAGGAGCACAGGAAGAAATGTGTGGTGAGGAAACAAGCACATCACTTTGTCAGGCTTTGTGTCTGCAGTATTAGTATTCTGGTCCAAATCAGAGATTGTGAAGTGATGAAAGCTTTTCTTAGTATTATGAGTAGAACTAACAGGGCCTTCTGACATTAGGGTAAGTAGACTTTCAGACTTTCAACCTGGTATCACAGAAAAGGAATCTATTAAAAATTAAAACATGAACCTAAGCTACCCAGCTAACAGGTTTGCAGTGAATAGTCTGTGTAATGATGGGCTGGAGAAAAAATAAATTAAGCTTTAAAGGATGAGATCTGTCTGTTATTTGATCATCTTGCAGTTGGTGTGCGAACATGGGTGAGGCTGTTTGGGCTGAGGCTGAACATGATTTCAACTAACTTTCTCTATAATGTAGAGAAATTAGTCTTGATTAACTGACATCTGGCCTGAAACGTTGCAGAGTCCTCAAGTGTTTTAACTGTATTCTGAATGTCCTGTTTTTCCATTTGTAGGTGAGTGATGTGAATGACGATGTGAGGCGGGCAGCTGTGGAGTCACTCGGTTTCATTCTGTTCAGGTAAAGCGTCTTTCTCGGTCACTCCGGCAGCCTTCAATTTAATGTCTGTTACTTTTTCAGAAAATGAGTATGCTACTGTTTTCACAAAGTGACTCAACTGCTAATTGAATGGATTTTGAAAAGTTAAAAAACTGAGAGATTGGTTTAGAATTGGAAGCCTTCCTTAAAGTTCATCAAATGTTTAATGAGTCTTTCTGTAGGTTTCCGGACTTGTGGCTTAATTGTCTGAACAAAGCTAGATGAAGTTGACAAATAGAATGAAAAAGCAATATTTGCAGGATTGAGAGTTAATTAAAAATTAAATATACTGTGCTTTTGCCAAGCCTTTTAAGGAGAGCAGTACTCAGGCAAATATATCTGCCTAATGGCTATCTAAAATGTTGTGACTTCGGTTAAAAAAAAAAACAAACTGGAGGAGGCTCTTGAAATCGTCTTTGTTTCTTAAGTATCCACTGTTCAACCCTGAAAAGTTCCTGGGCTTACATTGTAACATAATCCCATCACAAAATCGCCACAATGTTTCCTTTGGTTGTCTAAAGTGAAACCTCGTGCTGAAATGCTATTTTGTAGTGCCCTGCGGTTCCTTGGCTAAGGGGTCGTTGGGGTGGGTTTTTGATATTTAATTAGGTTGGGGAATTAGAAGGCTCCCCGAGGACTACACCTGCATCTGTTAATGCAATAATGTGTGTAATCTGTGCACTGAGCCAAACTGCAGCCTTTGAGTGTGGCTGAGAGGAGTTGGTGCATACTCGAGGTCCATAATTGTAATTTAAAAATCGTTGTTCGCATCTTCTTTTGGATTGTTAGCTGTCTTTAAAAGCAGGATGAAAGGTTCTTAAAGATGGGGTTAAAACTTGGGTTACTGATGTGAGCAGTCAGCTTTTCTGTAACCAAGTTTTTCCCTGCATGGAAGTGACTCTGCGCCGTTCTGCTCTATCTGAAGGATAATTGAATGTGGTTTGTAAAGAGGACAGATTCTCTCAGTGGGCAGCAGGCGTCTCTCAAGTGCTTCTGCTCCCAAGCAGCACAGCTTGTTCCTTGCTGCTTAGGGATCTGTGCCTCTCCTGAAGCCAAGGGGTCTGTTTAGCTGACTTCTGTGTCTGTGTACAGAACAAAAATTCCATGCACGCCTTCCGTAGTTACAGGCATCTTTTTTCAAAACAGGTTGTGACAAAGCCCTTTTGATCTCAGATTTCAGTGTAATTTTTCTTTTCAACAAATGCAAAACAACTGGACATGGGTAGCTCCTACCAAAATGAGGAACTTTCAAGGCTCTGAGCTAAACCATTTACCATGGGCTGGCATCTTGCTGGAGCAATATATTTCAGGGCCTGTTCTCTCCATATCCAGCAATGAGGAAATGAGTGACATCATCTTTGACTCTTTCACCTGCTGTGCAGTGGTTCAGATGTTATCCTGCCTTTTCCCTTCCCTTTCTGGAGACTTGCAGTCCAGAACCTACATGTGCAATAAGGGGGAGCATTTCCTTGTAAATTCCAGTGTCCACCTTACTTGGTAGTCAAGGACTAAAACTTTAGCTGATTATCTCTGGCTCCTGGAGGCAAAAGGTTTGTGTTAGGCTGTGGTAGTTGCCAGCACTTTTCATTTGATAACTAGTGGTGTACTCTGACCCAGCCCAACAATGCCAGCATACAGAGACATGAAGACCAAGTGAGTTGCGAGTTTGTCAGATTTCACGGCTAAAATGACATTTCTTTCTTAGGACTGCTGTTTGTTGAAATCTTAACTGGATTTACTTGTAAAGGCCACTAACACAGCATAGAATACTGGCAAGAGTCAGTGATTTGTCAGCTGCTGGGTATACAGAGCTTTTGAATGAAGTGTTCTGTGATGGGAGGTGACCAGGTCTGAGACACAGTGGGCTAAATCCCAGAAATTAATCTCATCTTAAGTAAAGGAAACATGACTGAAGGTCCTATGAGAAGAGTTCTCATTGAATTCTTTGTATGTGGTTCCAGAAAGGGAACTGTGAAGTCAGGATTGAAATAAGAGAATACATTTGTTTAATGTAGTCTACATTTTTCTTGGGGAATTCATGGCATTCATGTAAGGTTGAATATGCTGGAGGTGTGAGTTTGTCTGCTGGATTGTACACTTTGGCAGCAGGAGTGTGCTCAGACTTGTGCTTGTCTGTTCCTCCTATAGGAATACTAAAATCCATATAAGGGTGGAGGTTACACAGTCAGAGGATGATAATGTCCTTAAAAGCACCATTGTTTGAACATGACAGAGCTACAGCCCACAAACTCACATTGTGTCATAAATATCCAGTTTGTTTTCTCCTGTTGTTACAACTATCTATGAATAAATATTCTTCCTCTTGGATTTGAACTAAAAGTGTCGTAAATGTCACGAAACTGCTAATTTTAGGTAATGCATCTGCATAGCAGAACATTCTGTAAGGCTTTGCTGTCCTTGTTTTCCTCTGCGAGTCTTCCTTGCTATCACATACATACAACCCTGCATACACTCACTCAAGAGCACATCTTGACTTTTATTGTTGATAATGAAAACAGCACAGTATCAAAGTAAAATGTGATAGAACATAATGTAATAAAACATGACATTTAGTTTTTAGAGTAACAAGGTTTTGCTTGAACTTGAAGATTAACTCTTTTATATTTTTTTAAGCATGGTAATTATTTTATTTTTTTAATTGCACTTTTGAATTACTGGAAAAATCTGCAAAAGAATGTATGTGGCTTTTTTCATTATTCAGAATTCATGACTCAAGGTTTAGATACAATATTCTAGTCCAGGTTTTTCAGTTTTACCTAAGAATTACAAGATTAAATTTTCCAGTGTGTTATGAAAGATAGTAAATCACCCTGTTACACTCTCTCTAGTGACTGGGGGAGCAGGGGTTAGTGCTGCTGTAACAATTTCACTCTGGGATGCTGGATGCACGCTTGCCTGGCTGTGGGAATGTCTGCAGGCAAGTCACCCAAGGCAGCAGAGCAGTATCAATCACACTGCTTGAGTGCAGAAAACATTGCAGGTCCCATTCATATAGCACAAAACTTCCTTGTCCTATTCTTGGGCTCCCCAAAGCTTTCCAGGGGACCCTGTATGTAGAATTGAACCTTGACCTGCAGCGTTGCTGCTGTTAATTCTGGTTTTGCTGACTGTTTAGAAGCAGTCCATAGGTTCAGACTGGGGATGGAAAGCACAGCTTGCTGGATATAGGACTTGATGTGGCTTTTTTCCCCTCTTGGCTTAGTGCCATACAAAAATCAGGCACTAGTTATATATTTTGGAGCAGATCATTTTCATGCCACTATATTAAATTATCAGAAAATGCTCTGGTGCAAGAGAATTATTTCAAAACTGCCTGCTCTTTCGTCCTTTTCCCATCTAAAAAAACAGTCGAAATTGTGTGGCGCAAAAACCTGAGACTTTACATCTCTTAAAAATGGCCGCCTCTTACAGGAGGCACTTCAAAGTAAAATGTTATTGTAAAGTGATACAGAGGCATGAATAAAGCTTGGGATGTTTGGAGCCTGCAGTGTGGATGTAGGGCTGAACAAGAAGCTGTATTGTGAAATAGGAAGAAGAGGAATGATGTGTTGACTTGGCTACTGTAAAGTGTCTCTGTTTTCCCAGTCCTGATCCTTTTTGCCAGTGATCACAGATAGCAAACTTACCTTATAGCAAACTTACCTTATTGTTGATGTTTATATACTGGTGGTTCTTTCTGCTGAAGTGGTTTATGAAACATTTATGACTGTTGGAAAACGGCATTTAAGGCGCTTGTGATTTCTGGTCAGCTTTTTTTTAAGACTATTATGATGAGATGGAAAACACGATAAATTTAAAGTGTTTTGCTTTTTAAAAATGGAAAGACTTATTTTTATCATAATTTTTACCACTTTAGATCACGAATTGATCTTAGTTGGTATTGCAGAGTGGATGTGATTGGATTATGTAGTCAGCCTCATTTTTACATTGTTAGAGCAGTGCTGCAGAGTATCTAAACACTTTAGTTTATATACAAAATGAGGGGATAGATGTTTTATGGATAGAACAAATCTGATTGGGAGAAAGCTTCAATGTGGGATGCAGCAGTGCTTGCAAGCATGAACTAAAATGGTTTAATGCTCTCACAGCAGTTGTTAAATCCAGGGGAATGAGCGTCATGGGGAAGTGGGACATGAGTTGTAGGATGCTGCTTTTGTCTTCATGCAATAGTGTTGGGAAAAGGCTGAGGGCAGGAGAGAGAACAATGCAGCCTCCAGAGAGTCATGAAAGTAAGATGTAGTCTCAGCTGGTAAGTGTAGGCTACCCAAACATGAAGAGCTGTGCATGGCTTCTGTTCAGTTTTTCATTTTAGGATGATGCAAGTGAAATAGTAATGTTTCCTGCTTTTGTATTCTTTGTGTTTACATAGCCTTTGGTATTTTAAGGCTATATATTTGTTGTAAGGCAAACAGATCGGATACTTGGATTTTATTCCAGGAAGACTTGGACAGTTTGTTTTCTTTATATCCTCTAACCTACCTCTATCCAGAAGACAGATGGCAGATGATCTGGGTAATTGAGTATGAGGCTGACAGTCACTCTAATGTGCTCTGCACCAGTGACTTTTCCAGTGTTTTAATTGTGAAGAGGAATTTAGTGTTTTAATTGTGAAGAAGAATTGTTATTTCTTGCATAGGAAAGATTAAAAGGGTTTTGTTTACAATCCAACACATTTTATCTATGTCTTACTCAGTCTTCCTGGGAGAGGAGGATGAAGGTCCCTTTCGAAGAAATAGTAGCAGAAATCTTACTATAATCAGAAGAAGCCTTAGACTTTCAATGAAGTTGTGCAGGGTTTAATAAATTTGAAAATGAGTTGCCATTACCTGTATAGAGCATTTGTAAAGAAGATCCTTTAGGGAGTAAAAAGCTCTTCATTTTTAAGAGCATGGTGTTGCTTTTCAGAGGTTGGAAAGGAGCGGAATACCTGGATGCAAGGAATTATAGCTGTGGCTTGACAAATAGGGTTGACATGAATTATTAAAAATAAGAGTAAAAATGGACACTTTCAGCAAACCATCTTTCCTATTTTTGTACCTAGTTTCCCGTTGTAAAATGAAAGGGCTTCCTCTCCTCTGCAGGGCAAAAGTCTTCCCTTTCCACTGGAGAAAACATTGTTTCTCATGGGAATGGACACTGATAGTAAACACCATGTTGTTATGCCAAGGCAAAATTATGGAAGTTGCTTCTCTTCTGACTATTGTTTTTGCCATGCTAATGGTTGCCTAGAGAGCCAAAGGGGAAGTGAAACAAAGGGGGAATTCTGAGCAGTTGTACGTAGGCATCTTTATCAATATGAAGAAAAAAGTCTAATGCTTCATGGTAATATTAAGTTAGTGCCGAGAACTGGCCAGAACTCTGGGACTCCTGGCTCCAGCTTGTAAGGCAAAAAGCCAGAAGAGCTCTGGCAAATATTCTGCCTCTTTGGGCTCCAGTGTCCCAGGTTGTTCAGTGTGCCTTTACCAGGTTTACTGTGCTTACATTGCTTTACTTTTTAAGTCCGATGCTACATACAGCAGCCTAGAAAAACATTTTGGGGAGTAATGTTTTTGGTTTTTTATACCAGCTTGTGGTGATGTGGATTTTTCTACAGTATGAAAACAGTGTAGAAAAGCAACATTTTCTTTGAAGCACTATAAAAAAATCCTATGTGCCTCTTATGTGCAGATGATACAGCACCAGTTTGTAGCATCAGCCTCTCCTCTCAGTGCCTTCTGCTTAACACTTGATTTTAACTGTATTTGCATTTGAAAATTGATACTAGTATGGCCTAGTGTGATACAGTCAGGAAGAATTTTATACTTGTAGGATACGAGATAACTGAATAATGCATTTTTCTAGCTGTCTGTAAGTTTCCTGATAGCTAAAGGCCTGCAGCCTATAGAACCCCTGGTGGTTTAGGACTGGCTTCACAAAATGCATTTTATATCACATCGCTATAGCTGGGATTAGCTGAATTTCTTGCTTCTCTGTTTCTCAGAGTGAGTTAAAGGTTGGGATTTTGTTTGGTTGATTTTTCTGGTTTGTGTGTTTCGTGTGTGTTTTGTTGTTGTTTTGTTTAGTTTTTTGTAAGGTAATCCCTTTATTTGCATTTCAAGACACTTATTCTATTAGGCTTCGAACTCCATTATTTTCCTCTCTGCAAGACTGCTGAGTCCTTATGTCCATGTCTGTGCTGTAATTTTTAATTAGATAGGCAGACAGAACTTTGACTATGTATCTCCTAATGTATTTTAAATAATTTAACAACAAAACAACCACCATACTTGTCCATTGTTCTTCTAAAGTGTTCTTCCCATAGTGCTTGGATGTTGCAGATCAGCTTTGACTTTTATCTTGCTTTTCGGTAGTTTAAAAAGAAATTAAATATGCCAGATAAAGGTCTTTGTGATAATGAGAAAAGTTGAACTAGGTAATTGTAAGTTATTATTTTATGGAGTGTGTAGAGCCTATAGAGCTGGCCAGGTGGCTGATTCGGTGTGGGTCAGATTCTGAAAGAACTGGCAGCATTTTGCTCCAGATAAAGGAATCCCTTTTTTTGTTTGTGTGTATTAAATGGGAAGTACATGACTTCTTCCTTCTGTAAAAATGTCTTGTGTTCTACAGCCAAGTGACTGCAAAGCTTTATCAGTTATTATTTATGCTGCTATCTTTATGAAAAAAGCTGTAAAATACCATAATGCTATGAAAATACACTCGCTTTGCAGACAGCATGTGAAAATATATTTTATAAATTTGTGTTACCTAAAGACAGTACTCATGGGTGTAGTCCTGAGCCTCCTGTCGTGCTTGTAGATACCACACAAGCAGTGTTGTCCTTAGTTACCATACAACAAACTGGAGCTTTCTTACAGGACGTTGCAGTGACTCTCTCATCATGTCTTACTAATGAAGGTGATGTCTTTGTTCGGATCTGTTCTTGTAGATACAGTTGCTAAAACAAGATCTCTGCTGTCCATTATGTTTTCTTATTTCATAATTCTGCATCTTCATCTTTTTTCTTGCTCTGTCCTGCTTTCCAGTGCTGTTACCTGAATTCTCAGCTTGTTTGCTTTGTAAGTGGACAAGTTCTGAGCAATGTCTTCTTACACTTAGCATGTTAAGTGGAATGTTTTCCTCTTGGAAAGTGGAAGCATGGAATGTGCATGCTTTCTTGCTGATGTGTTTCTGCCTATGGAGAAATTTTCTTTCCCTGTGGGAAGACTGAATTTTTGATTAGTCACTAGTCCTTTAGATTAAGGTTTGTTGTTGCTGACTGAACTCAGTAACTGGAACATGCTGAGCTTCTGTTTACAGTTACTAAAATCGAGAAACTTGTATACTGGCTTGAGAAAATATATCTCTGTTGGGTGAGACTTTTTCAAGGACTGTCTCCTGTTGGTGGAGGTTTAAGCAGTGATTACAAGGAGGCCTTGGAATCTTTCTCTGTGGGACATTTAGGGCAAATTACTCCTTGTGTAAGACAGATTGCAGACTTGACAGCTATACAAGAACAGGGTCAGACAGAAAAGAACTGAGTTACCGCTCAGTTTTTCTAGATGGTGTGAGCCAGCTGTGATGTTTCTGCTGGAAAGGGAAAATTTAGGTTGCTGCTGAAAGTAGATGATTGCTGCCTGCTATATGAACATTTTTTGTTTAATTAATATTGATTTATTTAAGTATCGAGAGTTTTCAAAGATGACTGCTTCTTGCTTTCTGACTGCTGGGCAATAACCCTCAGGAATGGTGTTTGCCTTTTGGTGTTACTCCTCATGAAGGCCAGTTCCTGCATTGCAAAAGATGCTTTTAAGATTTTTGCTGTGATCACTCTGTGCATGGGTGTGATTACACCTTCACCTGGTTTCAGAGCTCTGGGTTAAATAAGACACTGCTCTGTGATGTTTTCAGTGGCATACCTGGAAGTTTTAGGGGGTTTGGGTTTTTTTTATTCCTATTCCCTACCTGTTTGAGCTTCAAAGTAATCTTGGTCTTATTAAAAGCGTTTGATACTCAAATATTTTTAAGTGTAGGTGTCTTTCACAGCTATCACAGTCCATCCATTCTGGCTTTTAAGTACAGAATCCTCTCAAACAAATTTTGGTTAAGGGAAGAGGAGGACAAGCAGTTAGAATTTACTCTGATTTTAGTGGCTAGTGATTATCACCAAAAAGGGGAGGAAGGAGACAACTTACTGCAAGTACCACAGATGTATTTTTAATGCTTTCTCGTGAAACTGTTTGGCACTTGTTACAGTAGGCTCTGTTTTGAGCTTGCATATGTTTTAAATTAAATATATATAAATAAATGTTGGAAGGACATGTTATCTTTAGTACTTTCTGTTCTGCAGATGAAAAAATCCTGAGCCTTTTGCTGTACATAATTTTAGTGTAACCAAAGAATGCTGAAAACATTAAAAATGAAAACAAAGCCCGAGCTGAAAATTTTACTGTAAATGGAAACTGTTGAAAAAATAGTGAGCTGGCTGCTTGCTGTAAGAACTCCAGTACTTTGGGGAAATCAGATTTCCTTTCCCAAAGGGTCTGGAGCTGTCAGAAATTTCTGATTTCCCAAATAACAGACTCTGGTAGCTGTTACGGATTTTGAGGACCGATTCTATTAATTTTGTGATCGTAAGGAAGTCTTGAGCATGTTTGAGAGTGCAAATTGGGACCTGTAATTTGCCATTATTCCAATTAAATCATTTTGAACTAAGCTAAACTGTGAATATGTGCAGGTGTAGGCAGTACTGTTGTCTCTGCTGTCTCTTAAATATTTGCTTTTATTTTCATGTGAAATAGCTGTTCTATCTGTGATTTCTCTACTTTCAGTGAACTACATTGGATGAGGGGGGGCTTTCACTGAAGTTCCCACGGTCATAAAAAAGGAAGCTTGTTCATAAAAATTATAGAGATGTTCCAGGCATTGTGTATCCTGTTTTATTTATGATCATTTATTGTGTATTGTCCTCTTTTGATTAAATAATTCATTTCCTTAGTATGAAAAGAAGAAGGGGCAGTTTTCTCTGAATAATCTGGCAAGACTGAGCTTCTGTGTATGTGAATGTAATGGAGATGAAATTCAGGTGGGTGAGATATTCTGCCCACCCCTACAGTAAAGAGAGAATTTCCATATATGGAATTTTTAATCATGCCTTACGGAATGGGCATGTACATTGGTCTCTGGAGCAAGTGATTCTGCTTGTGATTTACATACCCTCAGGGAGCAAGAAAGCTCCTATGTGGATACACAGTCTCAGCAGAGGAATGTATCTGTAGGAGGGAGAGCAGTGAGCTTGTGTGCTGGTCTGTTTACAGATATTTAAATTTAAACCAGTGATCTTGTATCCCTCTGCTACTTCCATTGTAGAGCTTCAACCTACAAAGTTCTGTCTTCTTGACAGAGTGAATCTTAGAGCAGTGTTTGTACAGAAATGCTTTTCTTATGAAGATGCTTTGAACAGACGGAAGGTGATGAGAAGTGAAATCAGATATTTAAACTGATTTAGCTTTTATTTATTTCCCTCTTCCTTAGGCTACAGTTCTGCATGAGTCATTTGTCATGGAATGAAGTTGTAGTTGCCACCATGGGATTGGCGTTAAAGTAGAGGAGACTTTGGAGGAGAGGAATTAATATAAATTTATAAGATATTGCTTGCATAAATAACAGAAAACAATAGTATTTATACCCTCTTACAGCACAGTTATCTAGAATAATACATACAGTAATGCTGTATGGACATGGCTGCCATTCCACTATACATAGCTGACTTGTTCTTCTGTTTTATCAACCTCGTTCTCGGTGAGCAGCAACGTATCCAGCAGAATGGCCGATGATGCTTGGATGGGTGAGCTCCTCAGCCTCATTGGGCTCTGGTACATAATGGGGTTAATCCCATTTCTCATCCCATTCATGACAAAGAGCTTGGAATTTTCTGCTACAGAGCTTCTGAAAGAGATCCTGCTGGAGCGCTGCCGAAGGGCCTTGATAGGCTTTGTGGTCCGATAGTTGCAAGTGATGTACCTGCTGAAAGCCTCCCTAAATGTTTTGTTGAAGAGTGTGTATACAAGAGGGTTCACTCCTGAGGATACATACCCTATCCAAACAAATATCTCCAAAAGCTTTTGAAAAACCTCCTTGTTGCAGGAGTTGCACAGAACTGAGCTGATGTTTGTTATGAAGAATGGGCACCACATCAGCAAGAAAAGAAAAAACACAATCCCCAGGACTTTTGACGCCCGTTGTTCATTGGTTATTGTTTGCATGGACTTCCTCCCTATGGTGGATGTCCTGCAGATAGGCATGTCACTGGACAAAGTCTGGTCCTTTCTGGAGCCATTTAGCATGGCCACCTTTTCTGGTGAGGAGGCAGGTGTTGTGTCACGCTGAAAGACTGTGGACACTGTTGACCAGGTGAAGCGCTGGGGCGGCTTGTTGATCAAATAGGCCTTTTTGCGCAGCACTTGGATTGTCAGGAAATAAGTGACGATCATGATAGCGAGGGGAATGAAGAAGGCAGCCACTGATCCGTACAGAATGAAGTCATGAAAACGGTCAGGCATCAGGACACACGTGATGTTTGTAGAGTTGCCATTTCCATCCTCAATGCCTCTGATAGGGATTGGAATTGCAATGCCTGTAGGAGAAAGAACAAGTGCTTCAGCAAAGGGTAGTCACTTGCAATCGCTTCACTGGGCCTGAAGCATCGGGGTTTCTAAAGGAAGCTAATTCCTGAGCTCTGGAGCAGGCACGGGGTGACAGACACAACGTGAAGTGTTGGGTGCATCATGTGGGTAATTGGGCAAACAGTACTTTGTAAGACTTGGCAAGCTGAGCTTTGACAGAGTGCCCTTTCTAAGGAGACTGGGCCTAACCCATAGTGACTGAGGAAGCAGTATAAAGCTGCCAACTTTTCAAGTGTAAAACACATGAATTGCTTTGACTCTGGTTGTTAGAATTACTGTGGCTTTTCCTCCGATGAAATGTGTTTCCCTAATGCCATCTGCCCTTTTTTTTTTTCTCTTCCCCAGGGTAACCTTTGCACTTTTTGAAGGGTAGTTTTGTAAATACATAAATCTTGTCTTTCTCTCTTCTATTAACCACATCGAGTGACTGGACACAGACAGCTGATTTTTTTCACCCTGCTCGACTCTTTCATATATACAAGTAGCTAAATAGTTGCCAGAATTATGCAGTGTGTGTTTGAGATGGATTTGTTGTTTGAAGTCTCCTGCATATTTAGAAGTGTTTAAATGAGGCTGGCTAGCTCTGTAATTCACCACTCGTTTAAAAAAAAAATGTTAGCAGTCTTGTCTTTTAAATGAATTTTTTATAACCACTAAATTACAGTCAGCACTTCATTTGCCAGCAGTCTGACATTACAACAAAAACAACAGGTTCCTTGCTGTCTGGTGAAGGTGATTTGTGCTGTTTTCTGATACCACTTAATGAGATATAGAGATTTACTGTATTCCTCTGCTACTCTGCTTACTGAAGTTGGTTGAAAGCAGCAAGAGCAAAATGGGTTACCCTTCAGCAACTCAATCCCCTTCTTAATTAGAAGCACACCTTCAGATACAACAAGCATTTAAAATGAGGATTGAACCAAATTAACCTTTGATTTGGAGAACCTGGCTCAGCTGCAGAGTAGTTTTATGTTTGATAAAAAGAAGTTGAAAAGTACAGCGCTGGTTAATGACAATAAATCATACATTAAAAGGTCAACTTGTAAGTATCTTGTCATGCTAAGGTTTTTTGGGGGGTTGGTGATAGAATAGAGATAGCATCTTTTCTCCTGTCATCACAGCTCTTCCAGAATTCTTTTTCAAGTCGGAAATTTGGGGTTTAGACACGTTTGTCTCAGCCAAGAAGGTGGATGTACCCATTCTCCTATGCATCATTGGCTTTAGTAATGCAGAATAATTTTGTTTGGTCTTGCACACAGAGCATACAGCACTACGGCTGTCTGGAGCATGCATTAAGTTATTTGAATTAAACGTTTTCACTTCCTTAGCTCATTTAACAGATTTATTTTTTTAAGCATTAAAGACAGGTGAGGTGCCACATGCACATCACAGAGACACTGATATAATAGAAGTTTGTACGTTGGTGTAAACTTCTTTATATAAACTGTTCAGTGTTTGTTGCTTTGATTGTTTGGGTTTTTTTTGTTAGACGTTAGCCTTTCTATATGCTGTCTTAGCCTTCAGTGTTAGTCTGGATGTTACCAGCCACTCATTTATGTCTTTGCTATAAATAATTAACCTTTTTGTACTTCCTTTATGTGGCACAGAATTTACCAACATCTATTCAAGGCTTAAAATGGTGTTTGGGACAAAATTTAGCACCACAGGAACATGAAATCTTGCTTTCTCAGGAGACATCCTATGCATGCAGATATTGTCTTCTGATTTTTGAACTTTTAGGACCATGAAGAAGAGTGATGATTATTACTCTGACTCAATCCTTGGCCTTTCTGGTGAGCCTAATAAGGAGCAGGGGTTCAGGCGGATTTTTCTGATGTAGCTATGTATGATCCAAGAGGTGGACTTCGGCCAGCCTGAGTGTTATGGTCCTCCAATCAATAGTACTTGGCCAAATTTTCCATTTTCCCCACCTTTCACCTATTGTTTTGGACATGAAAAGCTTCTGTGTTCCTTTTCCAGTCTCCAGGACTCACATACCTATTGAAATGAGCCAAACCACGATGATTTTGATGATTGTTGTAGCCCATGAATTGTACTGACTGGCCTGGATTGGCTTTTTTATTGCAATGTAGCGGTCCAATGAGATGGCACAGAGGTGCATAATGGAAGCTGTGGAAAAGAGGACGTCAAGGAACAGCCAGATAGGACACAAGGGAGTTGGTAAAGGCCAGGTATTGTCTGAAAGAGAACAAAAAACTCATTAGAATCTAAGCTTTTTGAGAACTTTCAGTGTGCAATTTTGCAGTGGCATCAATATGTTTGAAAAGTTCATAGTACTGAGCTTTGCCACTGCCTCAGATGGGTTCTGTCTTGTATTTTAATTAGCTCCTAACTGCCGTCGTATTGATCAGGCTACTTGTGTACTATAAACCTTTCCTTGTCTTTTTATCCTTTTGTGGCAAGGACTCTGGGTTAAAAAATTATAAAAAATGGGCTGTGACTGTTTGGTTCTTGTGAGTCTGCTGTTAAATTATTATTTTCAGCTGTTTCTCCTTGATAGTCCTATGATTCAAGATTATATTAAGTGGAGGAGATAATGGGTCATAACCAAAGTATTAGTTAGTCATTTTAAAACCACTGTTGAATCTTAGGAGTGATATTGAAGAATCTTGTTCACACATCTTTGAAATGAGTTTGCTGTGTCACTTGGCCAGATACACTTGAACACTAATGTGACAGAGTAGGGCTGTTTTGTCTCGGTAATGGTTTTACAAAAATTGAACATTTTTGTGCATGTCCTTTTTTTTTTTTTGTTTCCCCAAGAGCTATGGCTTGGATTTTAAGTCTGGCATCCTGTTTCTTAGAGTAGTCCTGTCCTTAATATTAATCTTTATAGCAAACATAGGGTCTGTCAACTGCACTGTGTGCAAGATAAAGGTTTGGTAGAGTTCAGATTTCCAAAAGACTTGTATTTTTGAGAGCTGTGTCTCCCCTATCAATGTCTGCAATACCAAATGAACTTTATTGGAACTCTGATTATTTTTTTTAACTGGTTTATTTTCACTCAGAAGTAGCTTGTGTTGCAATCCAGCGCAAGCAGTGTTCAGTTTGAGGTGCACTTTAGTGTCGTGTGTCTATAAGGATTTTCTGTAGTCCCAGGAAAGAATGTGTGAACAAGGAAGATTTTTCTGTTTCTCACAGTAGACGTTGATCTACTACATGTATTTTCCTCCCTTATAAAATTTAGCTGTACTCAATCAGTAGGTACATTAATAGTATTGCCAGGGAAGTCGGTTCTTTGTTGAATGACTATTAGGGAGAAAAAAAAGACGTTTCTAATAAATCAGATTGGTTTTAATTTCCTTGGTCAGCATAAATAGACCTGTGTGCTGAGAGCGCCAAATGAGCTGGACTTTTGTAATATTCAGTCTTATCAGTGTGGTAACATTGCAGTCATTTGAGGTTAAAACATTTTTTCGTAACATGACTGATAGATGAAAATGATAACGGTGCTGCTTTGACTGGAATTATAAACTCCAGTGGATGGAAAATTATATGAAGACAAACATAGCAAGTACTTGTCTGCACTCTTACCTATGCTGGGAAACCTTCTGTGTTAAACAGAGAGAATGGATGGGTGGAGCCCTGAACTGAACCTCAGCCATCCCCAAAGCAGAGGACTCCAGGTGAGGATGACGTAGGCAGTGAGGCAGAAGGGAAAGAGGCAGTCTGCTTTCAATTTATTAAGCAGAAAATTTTAGTATCTACCATAATTATTTCCTAAAATAGATTCTATGGTTGAAATTATGCTTCAAAAAAAATCAGTCTGTCAGGCAGGTATGAGAAAGTTATAATTAGTAGATTATGAAACATTTACTCATCTTTTACTTTCATGCCTAGACTTTTAGCTGGCAGTAAGGTGTGGTACATTTCTGAAATGGATTTCCTTTAAAAAGAAAAACCAAAATGTATTGTGGCTCATGTAACCAGCTGTAATTAAAAAAAAAATACAGTTAAAAGAAGTAACTGATTTGATGGGCTTGAAATGTTTTTGTTCACTCCAGAAAACTGACTTCTTTTGACTTTGTGATGAAGGATTAGTTCACATAAAACATGAACAATAGAAAGTGTGTTCTACAACTTGAAGGATGGCAGATAACGCAGCTGGATTTCAAGTGAGCAGCTAATACTTCTTTTGGATAGTACTCACATGCCATTCCCTGGATTATAACTGCTTTGAGTTCTGGAGAATCCCAGTGTAAGAAGTCTTTCCTTTTTTAGTTAATTTACTGTTTGCAGTAAATTTTGCAACAAAAGACCCTTTTTCTTCTTTGAAATAAAGATACATTTAAACAGCAATTTGATACAAAGCAATCTTGTACATTTTTGAGTTGTAAGAGCTTTTGTGAGTTGACGAGTGCAACTGGACAGAGAAAACTTTATATTTTCTTTATTTTTATCTAGTTTTGAACTGGGTGCAGGAGGCAGTAGGTTATCACATTCATAGTTATAGCATTATGTCCTCCTATATTTGTGTGTAAGAGACGCTGGTTTTTGTCCAAACAAAATCCAAGTAAACTTTAAATGTAGTAACTGATAAGAACTGAAGATGAGGGTTATTATTTAAATGAAAAAAATATCACAAAACTGGTACTTTGAAGTCCAGAAGAGTCACACAGTTGTCTAGGATTCATTCTGTGGTGTATTTTGCTATAACTTACTTGATTTGTAAGTTACACCTGCATTAGAAGCTTTGTGCCTGGTGTTTGAGACAATGCTCTGGGCTGAGTTCTTGTGCTTTTCTGGTGATGGTGGTGCTGTCTATCGCTGTTGGCCTATTCTGTGTGTTTAGTAGTAGAGAAATAATGGAATGTTAATTTCCTTTCATGACTCAGAAAGTATCTCTGACCCTTGAACGTGATGGTGACCTGGTTGGTTGTTGTCCTGCTTGATAATTCAGAATGTAAAATGAATATGTCCTGCCAAGTGGTGATACAAAGCCGTTAGCAGGTCATGTTTAGTTTGGACTGTTCTGATTCTCCTACTACAGATCTACATTGTGGAAGCAGACCAGAGCACTTACAGGGCTGAGATTCTCCAGTCCCATTTTTCTGGGGAGCTAATAGGGGATTGGATTTTGAAATTTTTTTTTTAAATGCCTCGGTTACCTGACAAAGGTGACTGCCTGAAAATTTGTCTGGTTTCTCCAGCTGTCAGGTGGTATAAGTTAAAAAGAAATTCCTTCTTCCTACAAACCTTGCCTCAGATCCTCCCAGCACTGCAGCAGTGCTGCTGATGCAGATTTTGCTTATTTTGAGTCAAAATAAGACAGAATACTGCTTTAAGATTTGTCTTGCACCTTAAGAGAAGTAAAATGAGCTTTTACCGCAACTGTCTGCCCTTGATTAATCTTTATTTAAGGAAAGCTTTATTTATAGAAAATACCTTGGAAATGTGTAATCCTTAAAAAAAAGTATGGTATGGAAGAGCTGCTCTTGCTGTAAGCCAAAATGTTTTTGGAAAGCTTGAGAGAAAGCACTGCTTGTGTGCATGTATAACCATGATCGAGAGAAATCTTTAAATAGACTTGGAAACCATTTGTTCTTCTGCTGTAAGGACTACAGAAATGTGTTACCTGTAAAGGGCTTTGTTGTTGTTATATAATTATGCTTTTGCTGAGATGGAAATGGATATTTTCAGTCACCAGCTCATTCAAGCCTAAGCTTCAATCTTCACACTGGTGTGTGTGTCTGTAGCTGCGTGTGGGGTGTTCACCCTCATGGCAGTGCTTGGCTCCGTGGGCTGCCAAGGCCTAGTGTCTCTAGGCTGTTCTCTAGTTTTTTTAATTTAATCGAAGTATTTTTTTAAATTAGGCTTACTTTCTGATAAATAAACCCTTGTTTTCTTACTTATCTTCAGATTTGAGGTTTTGGAAAGTAGTCCTCATTTCTCTGGCATTTTGCACAAGCAAGAAGGGAAAATTTGTTGCAGTTCCTCATTGGTAGTGGGGGAAGATTAAGATTGATTGCTTGTGATAGATTAAAATAACGGTTTGCAGCCTAGGATCATCAGCATTACTTTCTGATTTTAAGTGGATGATTGTCAGGAGTAGAGAATATATCTTAAAAGATGGTACATGTGTTGTCTTCAAGTAGGCCATTGCCCACCAAGCTGTGGACATCAGACTTCTTCCTGCTGCAGGCTTTGCAAATGGGAGGATCTCTCAAGTTTGTTTGCTAATTTCACTATCCAATGAATTTCAGTAGTTCTGAGTGTTAGAAATTTGGGTAACTGTTTTGAAAGCTAGATTTCAGAGAATGCAGTTCTCTCCTAAGTGGGCCGTCCTTGTTTTTTTTAAGAAATGAGAAGAATTTAGCAAGCTGTAAAAGCCATGAAATGTTTATGTATTCTGACACTCACACTCCTAAATTAAAATTGCTGTGTATGCTTGTACCAGAGTACATTTTGCTTGCTCTGCTGAGAATAAATCATGTGCTGCTCATGGCATTATACCTGCAAGTGAGTTTACAGATTAATTTATTTACTTATTTTTAGAAGGGGCAACTCTTTATTACAGAGACAGTCCATTTCCAAGGATTTTTTGGTAAGTGTTCTGTCAGGGTGTGGAGCCAATGTCTGTAGCAGATTTTGATTTTGAACACCCTATGACACATTAGTTTGTACAGTCAGGATCTTAATGTGACTTTACTTTGGTTCACACCTTTTCCTTCAAATCTTCTCCACATAATTAGATATCAATCCCAAATCGGAAGCATAATATTTGTACTCTGTATCTAGAAGCTGCACCCAGCTCTTTCATTATTATGGAAACATTCCTGTGTGGAAGTGCCAGGAGGCTGGATTTAGTTTGCTGTCTGGCTGTCAATGACTATTCTTTGTTCAAGTAGTTATCTGGCTAATGTAGCTTCAAGATTTAGACCTGTTATGTATTTAAATGTCTGTTCTATCTTCATTCCAGTAACTCCTCATATTTTGCTCATGCTTTGAACTTCTATAAACACCTCAGCATCTTCTCCCAGTCAGTGAAGAGGCAAAGCAGTTTTTCTGGTTGGCTGCCAAAGAGAGACTTGTATGCAAGAAATTTCAGTTTTAACTACTGTTGTGTGGAAGGCGGGTTGTGGTCTTAATTAATTAATTAATTATAACTGATTTTACTACTTTCTGGTAAATTTCCTGCACCATGAAAGATGTTTTTGTTTGACTTTTGAATTAAGATTCCTAGCATGCTTTAAACTGTTGTAACCAGGGTTTAGCACTGGATTAATTGAGAGATTAAGGAGCAATAGACTCTTTATGAAGTTATAAAGAATGGATTTGTTAGTCTAGCAGAATGAAAATAATAATAAAAAAGATTCAAAACAAGAAAACTCCACCACTGCCAAAAGCCTACTCGACAAAATCCAGAACTTGCCTTCCCTTTATATTGATTGCTAGTCGATACTAGTACTTTTTATGGCTAGTAGTTTTATTGTTGTTATTGATGAGACCTTTGGCAGATAATAAGCAGTTACAGCATCCATGTGTAAGTATGGAGATGCGTATCTGCTTCTTGTCTCTGCACACACATGTGCACATGCATGACATACCAATGTTTTCCGTAAGTGACTGGTTCTTTGAGTTAGAAATCACTGTCTCAGTTATGTACATTCAGTTTTCTTTTTAGAAACTGTTGGTTGAAAAAAAAAACCCTATTCTATGATCTCAACGCTGAGTTCTGACCTCCAGTTCACACTTTTGCTGTATAGGGAGAAGTCTGTAACACGCAGAAATTCTCAAGGCATTTAATGAATTAGCACATTTGTTAATAAAGTGATACCAGTCTTCTGCAGCAAACAGAAGCCTTTCTGAAATAAAGCTTATGCTTGTGTTTGCTTGTTGCTCAGGCAACTCTTAGAGTCTAGCCTAGGAAAAATGAACTCTTGCAGCCTTTCATAGGACCCAGGGGCATCTGTACCGTAAAGATAATTATATAAATCTTTAAGTTCATTGAAAAACCTGTCTCACTGATTTTTTTTTTCATTTATGATATGAAAATAAACAGTTAAAAATATACTATGAAAGAAAATTTAAGAGTAAAAGAGAGACTTTCCCATGGAGTTGCCTCTTATTAGTTGTCAGAAACAGTATCTGAAATAAAGCTGGGCGTGAGACTGTGGAAAAATCGTGCTTGTTCTGTAAGGACTAATGAGAAAGAAAATGTCACATCCAATGTTTGTTCATGTAAAAAAGACCTATTTTATTTCATATGAAGCAGACTAAATGACAAATCTGTATCTCAGACATTAGGTACATGGATTGAGGCTTTCTTGGCTTGACAGATGATTTAATTCTTTGCGATGCCTTATGAACCTGCAGCTTTCCTCAGGGTGGGAGAAAATCAGTTTCTCTGAATCCAGTACTGTTAAAGTTTGTTGTCACTGATGGTGCCAGGGACCAGCTCTGACTGACCATGTAAATATATGACTGCTCATGGAGTCAATACTCAGGTAAAATCAGGTGCATTACTCATAAAAAGTTCAAAACCTGTTCAGTGTACTGAACAGATACCTAGCCTTGATTTCAAGTTTTTTAAGAGAATACTGCCTGCAATTAGTGTAATATAATACAGCAAATACCAGCATTGTGCTGATGTTGTTAAAAATTGTATTGCACCATACAAAATGTAATTCTCTGTGCTTCAGCTCCTATCTGAATATTTTTAAGTCTTGGATGATTTTTGAATGGTTTATTTCAAAGGAAAGAATATCCACATGGTTGTACTTCCCCTAAAGACATTAAAGCTGTATTAAGGTGAGAGGGAGAGAAGATTTAGCAGCCCTCATCCAAGTGATTTTTAAAATTGTGATGGTGGAAAGCAAACAACTTTTCTGTTTGAATTAGACCTCCCAAAATTGTACCCCATATGCAAACGTGATGAAACAAACATGCTGCACTTACCAAATAATATTATGAGAAGGGCAATTGGCATCACAAACAGACCCACGAGCAAATCTGCCACCGCCAAGGACGTCAGAAAGTAGTTGGTAGCATATTGCAACTTTTTCTCCAGAGACACCGCCAGAATGACAAGTATGTTCCCCCCAATGGTGGGGATTATCACCAGGAGGATCAGCAATGCTGCCCAGTGCACTTTGTTTCCTTGTTCCTCACTTGAGTAGTCCTGCTTGGGTGCTCCTGTTACTGAGAGAGGCGACAAAGATCCATTGCCAGTTCCGGACCCGTTCAAGGACTGTAAAGGATGGGACATTTTTGTGTGCAGCGGAATGTATTCAGGAGCTGTATTTTGCACAGGAGTTGCGTATGGTGTAAGAGTTCTCTGTTCCTCTCTGGTCCAGGATGGTCCTGAAGAAAGGCCAGCATGGTCAGTATAATGAACTGGTCATCTGCTATTTTGAGATCCTGTAACCATGTCCGAGCCGGTATCCAATATTTTTATTCTGTGCCTTGCTGGGCACAAAATAGTTTTAAAAATGAAAGTCCTGTCTTGTGTCCATCTCTGGTTGGTAGGGTTCAGTGGTCTGGTCTCCCCTTTATAGCGACGTTCAGATTTCAGAAGATTATAAGAAAAAAATCCGTAGCTGTCAAAAGTAAACAGTGCTTTAGCTTCCTTTTTTCTTTCTACAGCAGTAAAAAGTGATAGATGAATCTGAATGCCAAATGGTGCCCTTTAGGTGCAGTCTATGTAGATTTGCTCCTTCTGAGTACAAACTGATGCAGAGGCAGATGCTCGAGTTGTGTATGTGCAACTCCTCCTCTCCTGAGTGTCTAGTCTCCAGCAGCGTGTGCGTAGGCAGACAGCAGTTCCCATATTTCCCCTTATTAAGAATCCTATTTCTCCACAGAGGGTAACCCCAAAAATATCTTCAGAAATTATGTAGGAGGTTTCCGTTTTAATCTCAGCACTTCCTAATTTATCAGGTGAGGGTCAAGAAGCTGCAGACAATAAAACACTGCTGACAGTCTCAAGGGGACCGTAGAGATTTATCGAACTGAGACATCTAAATTTACCCATTACTTGAAGGGGTGGGGGTGAGTAAAACGCTTTTTTTTGTAATCCGAGCATGGCTTTTATTAAGCACAGCCTGTTCTCTCCCTCTGTCTTTCTTTCTATGTCTCTGTCAACTCTGTGAAAGACTTAAGGCTTGCATTTCCCCCTTCAAGCAGAGACTCAAACAGCTGTCCCGGCATTAAGCTGAACAAATGCTCAGTTACTGAGAAGATTTGTTGCAGTTTTCAGGTGAAGAAAGCCTTACCTCTTTCTCTTGCATTTTAGCAGAGTTCACTTTGTATCCGGGAAGATCCTTTGTAATTTTCTTTTTCATCACATGGTGAAAGTTGAGATTTTTCACTACTTTCTGGAAAACAAGTTGTTCATTTGCTTTTGGCTTTTATAATATTTCCGAAGCTTGTCTCTTTGTGTGCTTTTGTTTAGCACATTTCTTCTGTCACGAAGATTAAGAATTTCTGTTTTGAGAAAACAATATTTCTTCTCGCCCAGGTATTTTCTCCAACTCTGAAATGGAGGAGAAGAATAATTCTTAGCACATGTAAAAAAGGATAGAAATAAGGTTGTATTCTCTTTTGCTGTCCTTTCTCTTCCATTCTTTGTCGATTCTGCTTAGGTGATCAGCAGAGTCAGTGTGCAGTTCTCTCTTTGTTCATAAGCAAAGCTCGCAGTTTGCTGTTACCCTCGTTCGTTGATTGAATCATTCCAGCGTATCCAGCTCCAGTGTTTGAAAAGCGGGGCAGTGAGTGGGTGGGGGGTTTGGAAGAGAGACACAGAGGGTTAATTGATTCACGGCTCCAGCACTATAATGTGTGCTCCCTGTAGCTGTATCAGGGCTGGAAATGACCCTTCACACTACAACATTCTGTCTCTGTGCACCGTAGTCTGTCTGTCTGTCTGTCTGTCTGCCTGCTGCTCACTCTCTGGGCTCTCTTGCTCACTTGCTTTCTGGACAGAAGCACAGTTAACCCTAAGAAGTTCTGCAGCCCTGTAAACACTCCAGGTTTTTTCTTGCCTAACTTTATAAAAGTATTGTCTAGCACACTTATTTTAAGTGCGTGCACTGTTACTTTAAAACTTTCCTTCTGCAGCTGCTTTTTATTATGCTCTTTTGTTACCTTCCAACTTTCAGTCAGATGTGTGTATAGCCTCAGTGTCATCTTATAGTTCTGCATTAAAATGGAAATAGAGTTCACTTCCAAGGACATTAGCTGCAAAATTGTGTAATAAGTCCTTGAGTAAAGGCCAGAAGAGACCATGAGATCATGGTCTGACCCTCTATATGACACCAGCCATTACATTCCATGAATTGCTAGTGCTCACCAGCCTTGAGCTGGAAATTAGGTCCTCACTGAACTGTGCATCAATTTATATTTCTTTAAAAAAAAAAAATTGTATCTCTAGAATGCAGGTAATGTGGGGCCAAAGACAGAAGGCTGCTGTCAGAAATTAACAGAAATACTAGAAGTGTATTCAGATCACACAGTAGAATTTTCAGTAGTTTTCACTTGTTCCTTATTTTTCCTGTTGAAAGGGAACTTTCAATAAGATTCCGTGCTATATTCATTTACAATTGCATGCTGATTTCTTTATTAATCAGAGAAGTATATATTACAAAAATAAAGATTAATCCGGCTATAGTAATACTGTTTCCTTATCTAGCCACCTCCCTATTGTCACCCCGACAGTACTGAGAGAGTAGAGCACATGAAAACATATAAAAAGTGGAAATTGAGACAGGACAATACCTTATTTGGCTAATGAGCATTTGGATTCAGTTTTTCTTAGCTCTAATGTCTAATGAGTTGATGTCTAATCAACTTCTAGTTTGTATTTTATAAATCTTGAAGTATGTCCTGGCATTAATCTAGCTGTATCTAAAGTTTTTACTGCAGATTGTTCTGATGAAAGCAGATAAAGATATAAATGAATACATTTATATCTAATTGAAAAGGAAATTATTTTTAAAATACAGATCAAACCAGTTATCTTAGGAACTTGCAGAAGATAATGCAAGTTTAGTGGTATGTTGGCTTGCAAGCATTTTTACCTCTTTGGTGCGTTGTTTAATTTCAAAGAGATGAAAAACATATCTGCCCTTTGTGATGTTTTCTGAACTTTACCAGGTTTGAATCATTTGAGAAACACATCCTCCTCTGTATATGTTACAGATGTGCAGCAGGTTCTTCACTGTATCTTCTGGCCAGGCTTTTCGTGCAGGCCGCTGTCCTGCCCCTGTGTCCAGCTCTTCTCCTGCGTTAATAATGATGGTAAACCTTAAATCTTGCTAGACCCTCCTCCTGCTCCACTGTAAGCAGAATATTTAAACCACACATAGATATAATTTTTATTTCCCATCCCTTGCTGTTACTTCTGTTTTTCAAATTGCCAGTGCTATTTTATAGAGCCATGTCTCCATCAGATATGAGCAGTCTCTGGTGAGTGCTGTTCAGTCACTACATATCCCTCAAGTTCACTTGCTGTGCTGTACATGAGATACTTGCAGGAAATTCCTGGTTTGGGAATAGCTGGAATCATTTTTTGTCCAGAGAGAGAGACGGGATGTTTAGTCTACACTGAATGTATTGGTTTGTTGCATTTTTCTCTGCAGGTTTTCTGTTTTCTATATATTCCCCTTTCTGCTGCACACCCCTTCCTCCAGAAATGACTGCAAATTGTGCAATTAATATCTGCATTTCTCCTTCGTTAACTCATTCATGGATGAAATGAAACTTCTGTTAAGCTTCTTTTACTTTTTTCTAATTGCCACTACACTACTAAAACAACTTGTGGAAATGGTTCTGTATAAAATGATTAATTCATGACCAATAGTTTAAAAAAGTTATAAATATTTAGCATCTTTTGAAATATGACCGAGGACACTTAATGAGGAATTTAGAAGATATATTTGACATTGTTCTTCAATTCTCTGACGTTTCATTTTTCAGTGAGTTGTATAGTCCTTAAATATTTAGACTAAAAAATAAGTGCATGTTAGTGATGCTTCAGATGCTTCCATTTTTAGTCTCAATCCCAAGACCAGTGTGATGGGTTTTTTTCAGTATTCTATATAGTTACCTACTGATGCTACGATATATTTATATATATGTATATTTATCTGGGGTTTCATGTTTAAAAATTGCTGAAATATGAAGAAAAATGGCAGTAATGCATTAACTTGAAGATGCGCAGCTTACAGGATTGGAGATAAACTGCTCAAAGGGTGTGGATTTAACTGGTCTGTGATCTAAGACACTTGAAGTGGAACGTGCTCCAAGATATGGCAGTCTGAGTTTTGATTTTATCTTGTTGCAAGCCCCCTGGGGAAAAAAGATTGCAGTGGATTGTTAAGAGCTGATGTACCTAACTGTGTTCCTCAACTTTCAGTAGCCCAATAAGGCTCTTGCAGGCAAAGCCTACTAAGAACTACAATATCTGCAAGTGTTGTAATTGTAATGACTTTCAGAAAAAAAAACCAGTTTAGGTCAACACCATGGATAGAAAGGGAATCTGAGCACCTTCTGTGTCCAGCTGACCTGGGCAGCTTTTTTCATATTAGTCTGTGTTAACAATCAACATCCTGGCTTTCATTCTGTTAATTTTTGCACTGGAGGCTTAAGAAAAATTTTCTTTCAATCTCTCTTTGGAAGTAATGAAGAATTCAAAATTATCTTTGGTTTCTCAGAAATTCTAGGCTACTTAAAAGCTAAGTATCAGCTTTTTATGGAGAGAATATGACAATTATGTAGGTATAAATGTCACTTATATATAATTATATCCAGGAAATGAACAGCCCCAGGAAGGAGTTCAGAGTTGAAACTAAGGCAGTTGGGCAGGAGTCAGGCAGCTCCTTTGTTTTCCCTGTTTCTAGTTTCTGGAAAGATTTGAAATCCATGGTGTAGGGTGTTTGTTTCTTGTGGAGGTTTGAAGAGCAATTGGTGAGTAAAACTAATAAAATGCCAGCTATTATGTTTTGCTGAGAATCTCTTATTGCTGTCTTGGTGCATCTTTATTTTTCTTTATGATTGTGTTTGACTTCTGAAACAACCCAAACTGGATCTTGGAGGAAGTCCTTCATCTGCAGCCTATTTATCACAACAGTAAAACTTATCCTGATGTAGGGTGGAAACAAAGTTGTAGATGACTACATTGTTGAAGCTCCATGGAAGAAACTTTTAGAGATTTTTGGCTTCTTTATTAATTTAGTTTCCTGGTAACAGAACAAAGTTGAAGCTAGTTATGATGTTGGGTTTTTTGTGTACAGGCCTGGGTTCACTGACGTCTGTGGTTTCATGGCTTATGTAGGAGCAGCTGAGCAATTTTCAGATGAAAATGAAGGAAATAATTGGGCCATTTTTTTGTCATCATTTTGCTCTTGTAGTAAAGTGTAATTGCAAAAGCAAACTGCTTGAGTAAAACCAGTGTTAGGAAAAAAGGAAGGAACCAGTGCATTAAAGATAATTTGGTTTTCAAAAATAGACATTGCCTATCTTTCTAAGATACACAGCCCAGTTTAGAGACATGCCTTAGGCTTTAATGTAGGAATTTTAAGATGAAATTACTGGACTGTGTTATGGGAAGGTCATGCTAGAGGACTATGGTACATTGCTTCTTTCCTCAAAATATATTAGATCTACTCCAGGCTTAGAATTTTTAGTGTGACTTTAAAGAGGAGAGGAAAAATTTGTGTCTGGAGATAAAACTTCTGCCCACTGAATCTCCAAATGTTATTCTGGTATTTCATGTTATGTTATTTTCTGTGTTTAACTTGCAGTAATGACAGATAGCTGTATTAGGACTGAGTAGGAGTACAGTTGCTGAGTGTGGATTGTGACAAACCATTTCTCTTTTTTAGTAGTGGTTTTTTCTTCATTGTTTCTCTCCATCTTCCACCAGAGGTTTCTACTCTGTAACCACATTGGTTCAGCCATCAGCAGTCAACAGAGTGGTGGAGGTCTCCAGCAGGGAGCCAGAGGGGTGGACTTGCTTTGGGAGCCTGTGTGGGGCTTGGTACCGGTGAAGTGGAAGCTTCCTCCATCAGCAGGAGGACTGTCCCTCTGGATTGTGCTGAATGCTCGAGGGGTGTGCTCTCAGTGAAGGACCAGGGGGAGGAGAACGTGGTCACGTTTTAAACACAGTTCCCAACTGGATTACCAGATGGAAGTAATGCCATGGGAGCACAATTGCAGCCTGTGACTGCTTATGAGGGCTTTTTAACTTTTCTTTTGATCACTTGACAGAATCGTTTTGGGTTTTATGAATTTTATGGAGCGTGGGTTTGGGTTTATACGGGCTGACCTTTGGCAACACTGTGTAGGACTTTGTAAAACATTTCAGCAATAAAGGAGTAAGCAAATGTTACTGCTTCAGCGTTGATGCCAACAGTGCTCTTGTGCACTGAGGTCCTGTTCCTCTGATACACACTTCTGCAAGACTCTTTCCCTCGTGTTGATCTGCCTTCTAGATGTGTTATGTGAGAAGACACTTTTTGAAGATAAAGGGTTTGAGAAAACTGAGGAAAGTGGTGGGACCCATTAAGTTGCTGCAACTCCCAAAGTGGGTTTACGGAAGGCCTCCTGTCAAAACGTTTGACCGTTTTATGGATAGATTTGAGATAAAAGTATTTCAAATAATGGCCACAAATAATTTAAATCTGGCCAAGAATTCCAAAATCAATTAGCGTGCATTAATCCTGATTTTATAATAAAAACTGTGTTAGAGTTTCTCAGCCTTCTGAGCCTGCAGACACAAATATGTGTCCAAGTTAATGATTCTATAAAATGCAGCTTTCTGAACAGGAATTTAATGATTAATGCTTCAGAGTGCATAATCACATCTTTGCCAGATAGTGTTTTTCTCTTCTTTGGCTCACAATCTGCCTGTTTAACATTATCTGAAGCAAAGCAAACACAAAGGTGCTAAGGGTCTTTGTGCAAGAGCTGAAGTCTTCTGTGCACCTGAATGCTTGGGCTCATTTATTATAGGATTTGTGTCTCCTGGTCTCCACATCAGTTCATTTTAAAAAAAACATTGTCAGCATCTAAGCTGTTGTTTGAGAAGGAGACTGATAGGTAGTTTTAAATGTGTCTTTTAGTTCATTGTCTTCACTCATAGGGCACGACAGAATTGTTCTGTTGCCCAGCTTGTCTCCCTTCTGTAACATTTGTCATCATGGCTGCATCTTAGAGGCAGCAGGTTCCAGCAGCTTTGTGTTTCCTTCTGTCTTGTGAGTTTCCCTTTTGCTGCTGTTGAAGGCCCGGGGGGTTGTAAGGTGATGTTGGTAGATGGGATTCTTTCTCCATGTGGATGCTTTGGGAAGACTCAGGTAGAAGTGGTGGATGGAGGGGAGATGTGGGTGCTTGCTGCCGTTACTGCTGAGGCATTGAGTAGCCTCTGAAGCCTGGGTCCCTTCAGCAGTTCTGGAAGAGGGCTGGAGCCTGTGTGGTGGTGCTGTCTGTCTGTGATCAGCTAGGAGCTGTGATCAGCTGGAGTATGAGAGAGGAATGCAAAGAAGAGTTCAGGACTAGTTGTCAGAGGGCACCATGGGAAAGTGTTGAAACGGGAATAGCTAGAGTAGAAATTAATTGGTTATGTGTGTAGAGTATAACTGAAGTATGAGTGTGTCATTGTACGAACATGTCTTCTGCCCCCTGTCACAATGAAAGAAGAGAATGGACTAGATTATTGCTTTAAGTCTTTTTTATTACTGTTTTCTATGGTTCAGCTATTCATTTCAATAAAACCCATGCTGGAGTATACTCTATAGTGGTTTTTCTCTCTCTTGAGTTGTGGAGTGCCTTGACAGACAGTAATCCTACATTATGCTATAATTCCTGTGTATAAACAGGTACTGGTGCCACCATCCAACCTCCATCTTTCAGTGTCGCAAATGGAAGAAAGGAAGCTAAAACTAAGGTGCTCTTGGCTTCTTCTAGGTACATTTTAGTCTGAAATCAGTTTATAGCAGAAGTAAATGGCTTGCAAGAGTGCTTCTAGGATTATGAATGTGACGATTAAAATGCTAGTCTGGGCTGCAAGACACAGTGAGATGGCATGAAGAGCCAGAAGATGTTCACTCTATAAACAGATATAATGAAATCACTTACAATTTTTAGTTTTACATCTTTCTTCTTCATGAGCATGTACTTACCAGCTGCATTCCTGTAACGCTCTTGTGTTCATGGTGCCATGAGACTGGATATGCTGGAATTGTCAGTGTTTGATATTATGAAGTGGTTTGTGTGGCATCAAAATTAAAGGGGGGTTAAATATGGCCATGAAGACAGGAAGGGAATTAATATATCAACACCTGTGAGTTCTGCCCTACTTCAGAAATACTCAATATTTGCAAAGCTGTTTGCATTAACAACATGTGCTTCTGGCTGTGGGAAATTAAGGCTCTCTTTCATCTTCCAGCACTGGGCTGAAAGTTTTATTGCTGTCGTGACCAGCAGGACACTGGTTCCCAGCTGGCGATGCATGGAGCATGCACACCCATTTTAGATCTCTTAAAAGGCAGCAGCAGTCCCAGCATGACACTGTTAGGAGGCAGCAGTAGGCATTGCTCATAAACTGATTGGAAGTGTGTGTTGTGTCATTATTTCCTCCCGTGCTGTGATTTACAGCAGTAGGTGGGGATGAGGAGGAGTTGGCAGAAGCTGTGATTGCAAAAGGGAGTTTGGGACCCACCAACCTTGAAGGTTGATTGAATACTGGAGGTGGGTTTTGTGTCTGCTGATGGGAAATTTAGTACTGTGTTTCGTGGAGGGTAACCTCTGCTAGTGGAAAGCCTGTCAAAAAAGCATGATTTCTGGAGATAAAGACCTCAGCCTCAAAAGATATATCATTCTGCTGGGTGATCTTTTAAAGGCAGAATATAAGCACTAAAAAGGAAAACTTCATTAGTGGGAACTGTGTGTGATTATCTGCAGTGACAGGGAAGTTTATTAATTTGTTTATTAATCTGTTCTCTTAGCCCATTTGTTCCTCCCCTCTGATTAAGTTTTGAGAAATGTAAAAACATACAGTGTGGAAGAAAAACTTGAAATTTTCAAGTATGAACAGAGTGAAGTCACCATATTTTGAAGCACAATACCGTATTTTGAAGAACAATAATAATAATAAACAACATTCTTTTTTTGCCTTTCTCTAGGACTCCAGAGCAGTGTCCAAGCGTGGTTTCTTTGCTGTCAGAGAGCTACAATCCCCACGTGCGTTATGGGGCTGCCATGGCTTTGGGGATCTGCTGTGCAGGCACTGGGAACAAGGTGAGGGCCAGAAGCATCTGTGGCCAAGACTGTTTCTGCCCCCTCCAGCCACAGACACATTTCTGTGCAAACATCACACATTCAGATGGATTTCTCACACATGTACACTACAAGCCAGCTGGAGTCCAGCACTACTTTAAATTCTTTAACTGTTCTGGGCATAGAGTTTCTTTTCCTGCTTGTACAGACTAGATAAATTAAAATGTTTTTATACATTATTGCCACATTCTTGGAATTTTGTCTTCAAAACTTTTCTTAGAGTTTTCTTACTGTAAAGTCGCCACCAAACTTTAAATGTGTGTTCAGTACTCCAAAATCAATACTCCTTTGCCCTTGGAGTCTTTGTCACCTTGCCAGTGACAGGAAAACAGTAGGTGTTTTGCTTAACTTCTAGCTCTTTTCATCTTTCCTGTGATACACGATTCATGGAAGATCCGTGTAGTAAAGCCAAGTGCAATGAAATTTAATTAAATTTATTGTAGTTTCAGGAGTGTAATTTACAACCAGTAAGTTTTATTCTCACTTTATAAGTATCAGTGAAGGTTAATTCTCACAGTTGCTAACAGACCTTTTATAGTAGGCTTCCCACTTCTGCTGTGAGAAGTGAGCACTCACTGGAACAAGCAGCAAGTAAACTTGGGAATAAGCTCCCTCTGCTTCTCCCACATGTGTATAACAATCTGTAGTGGTACAGAATTGCAGTTTCAGAACAGGTGCACAGACAAAGTAAGATGTCATGCTTCTGAGTCTTGGATAAATCCCTTGCTTATCTGTCTCGTCTCTTCCTGTATTGAACACTTGGTCTGTGGCTCTTACGTGAGCGCTCCCGAGTGTCGCTTGTGCTGCCAAAAGCACAGAATGCTGACGTGCACTGCCTGCCATCTTTAGTAGCTAAAGCATGCAGATTTGAAAGCAAATCTGAGAGTCCTATTTTTATCCAGGTCGCTTTATTCTCAAGTAGAAGGTGGAATCAAGGAGTTAGTTATTTTTAACCTGCTGCATCTGACAAGTTAATTTAAGTGGAAATGCTTTTAGTCGCAAAAATGAGTCTTGTTTTATTTCCAGATACATTGTGTGATGACCTAAACCATCTGATTACACAGAGACATGTCTTCCAGAGCTTCTATTAGTAGGTTTTGAAGGCCCAAATATATTCAGTTTTGGAGATCAAAAAGTTCAGCTTTTTGTCATAGTGGGTGTTTCATCCATGGTACTGAATGCTTGCCAAAGAGTGAATGAGTCACCTTCAGGTGAAGAAACACAGCCTCCAACATAGCTCAGATGGCAAAAGCAGTCTTAGTGAAGGCATGATGTTATTTTAGAAGTGGTTCTTTGGAATAACGTTCTGTATAAAATGAACTTGTTTTTAAAAGCGTCACCCTAATGGGAGTAACACCAAGAGGGGTCTGAACTGGGAGTTACTTGGACTGTACACTCAACTGCATTTGCTCATGTCCTCAGTTTGGGTATGGACAGGAGAGCACTCTGAACAAGAGATTACTTGAATGATGCTAAATGCTACAGATTCTAACAATAAAGTAGAAGGCCAAGAATTTGGAATCTAATCTGATGAACACATCTATTGCTTATACCTGTTGTTTAGCTGTTGCCCTGTTTCTGCAGGTAGATCTTGTTCCATCCGTTCATCACTTGTTTTTAGTGCTTATTTTCTTTTTCTTTCCAATTTTAGATTAAAATCTACAGAAATACAGATTTCTGCTTCATTTGCCAAGAACAGGGCAAAGCATTTTAAAAGTGTATCTGATAGCATCAGTCTGATAACCTTCCATTGGAGAATTGAATCCTGGCATACTAAAAATAGTAGTATTAACTCTGTGACTTTGTATTTCTTCATTTCTTTTAGGAAGCAATCAATTTGCTTGAGCCAATGACAAATGATCCTGTGAACTACGTGCGTCAAGGAGCTCTCATTGCATCTGCCCTCATCATGATCCAGCAGACTGAGATCACCTGCCCAAAGGTAGTGTGTCACACCTCACATACCAGCCTCTTAGGTGGGAAAATTGTCTTGGATGCCAAATGTGCATCCAGGTGCTTGGCACTGCATGTAAGCACTGGCAAGAGACTGCACATGTCTTGTGAGAGAGCCAGAGCTGAATATGCAGTGGGAAGCTCCTGCTTGCATCAGAGCATGTCCTCTGAATGATGGGAACATGCCTGATGGATGGCAGCATTCTGACCCTGGGCACTACAAGAATAAATGCTCTTCCTTAGAAGGTCTCAAAACATCTTGTAATGATAGGAAAGTGGCTGTAAAGACATTGGTTTTGAGGATAGTAAGCTTAGTTTTGGATGTGATCCGCATGCGGAGAGGTCGTGTTAGAACAATGTTTCATTTGTAGTAAGTCTTACATTTTTCAGGTGAAACAACTTCATAACTGTCAGAACAGGCTTCATGAGTTTATAACACGTACTCCATTTTTAATGGAGTTTTCTGCTTATAAGGCGAAAAGGGTTGCATATGCTGTGTTTAGCTTTTAAAAGTAGGTTCCCCGTGAATGTGTGACAGGTGATGATATGCAAACATTTATACAGACTGAAAGTCCACATTAGGAGAAGCTCTGAGGTTCCACATTTCACCTGCTCTGGTGAGTGCTGAGGCAGAGCAGTAGCTGGTACTTTGCTGCTCATCTGCTGTATATGGGTTGCTTTTATTGATGTCATTTTAGAAATTGAACTGGGATAAAAACAGCCACTTTTTTACTGCATTTGGATGAGAAACAGGGAAAAGACCTCTTAGTCCAGTGGAAAATTTTACTTGGGAAAGTCAGAGAAGGAAATCTACAAATACAGGTGTTTGGGTATTTCTAAGTCACGGAACATGAAAATTTGCTGGCAGACAGTTTGTTCCTTTGACTTATTTAAAAAAAAAAAAGAAAGAAAAATGTTAGTTTTCACTGAGCAGAATCTGGGAATGTTATTTATATTATCAGAATTGTAGTTCAAGTGAATAAGCCAAGAATAGTAGTTCACTTGAATAAACCAGTGGAGAACACTAGACTTCTGTTGGATGCCCTTGTCTTCCAAGACACAAAGTTTCTGTAATGTGAAGTTGAATTATCTCTCTGTGGAAGGAAATTAATTGTTGTTTTTATTGTTTGTTCCTTGGTCAGGTGATTGGAATGCCAGGCCTCAATATAGGAGATCAGGTTTAATCATTCTCTGTTGCTCTAATACTGGACAAATTGTATAGCTCTCCTGTGCCTCAGTTTCCCACCTGAAAGAATTAAGGATGATACTTTTATATATGAAAGGACATTATGAGAATCAGTTCGTTTTAGTTTGCAAAGCACCCTAATCCTCTTGGGATGGGAATTGCGGTCTGCTCTGAATCAGTCAGCCATCCTAAAACATGGATCACTTGCTGAGTCTGCCTGTTGGAGTTTCTGGCTTTTTGAGATGAGAGGTGAAAGACTCTGTCCTAAAGAAAAATGTGGGTAGGAAAATAGCTAGTGAAAACACAGATTGTTTGAGGTGTGTAATAAAGCCGATCTCTTTCCCCAAAGAGGCCTGGAAACCTTGACTTCCAAGTCACATGTGATACCTCTGCTTGATAAAAGGGTGGTTAGAATAGTTGGCCAGCAAATACAGGATGAGATGTATAGTTTGGGAGTCAGTGGCTTGTTTAAAAATGGGGCCAGAAACTGAAACAGCTTGATGCCAAATTGTTACCTGATATAGTTACAGAAGGCAATTCATTGTCTAGTCATAGAAGCACTACAGATATTAAAATACAAGCAGAAACAAAATTCCAGATTACAAAATAATAGATAATACTTGAAATATTGTGCTAATTCAGGAACTAAACTCAGAATATGCAAATTTTGCTTTTTATGAATACCCCAAAAGTTAGTTACAACCATCATTGTTTCTTGCTCAAAAGTAAAAGAAGTATTTTGAGGGATATGCTTCCAATTAAGTTATTTATTATCCATGGGAAACTTTTTTTGGAGCTCTCTGCCAGTCTGAAAAAAAATTACTTAGCTGTGATGTGAAAGGGTGGAGTTCAAAAAAGGAGCCATTTTTGGATTGCTGAGACATATTTTGATCTGATTAGATTCCTGAGTGACATGCTGGACACTGTGTGCCAGAGGGTCTAACATGATGGATGTGGGTATTTGCATTGCTGAATAAGCAGCTGGGAAGAGGAGTGTGATGATTTTTGTATCCCACAAGCTGTACAGTCTTGATGGGGTTACAGAGAAGCTAAATTTTATGTATCATCATCTCCCTGCTTCTAAATACTTGGTGATGCTTTGCGTGTGGGAGATGGTGATTTTAATAAAGGCTCTGTGTCACAGAGCCTGGTCAGCTTCCTGTCATTGCTGCTCAGTTTTGCCTCTTTTGGGATTTTGTATTTTTTTCAGTAAATGTCTTATTTGTGAGCTCTGGGTTAGAAATTCTTTCAATGCTCTGCCGATCATTTGGGGTGAAGATGGTAGCGAACAATCTTCCTTAAATAGTTTAGGATTTTTTTCGGGAATAAAATGCTGTCAGAGTTATGAGAGCTGAACATAGCAATGCTGAAATGCCAGGAATAAACAGAGATTTAAGAATCAAAGTATTTTGGTTTTAAAAAAAGCCATTTTTATTGTGAGAAAAGGATGGATGTATGCCTTTGAATTAACTTCACTGTGATCTTCCCTTTGTGTTTGTCCTCCTCTTTGTTGTGCTCAGTCTTTGTTGAAATGAATAATTCAAAGAGTTTAAATTTAAATAAAGAGTTTAAATAAAGGACTGTGAAATAAAGAATTGTAATTACATGGATGCTCCTTGAACTTGCAAGTTGCTTAAGGCCCAAAAAGGGGTAGCAGGTGTTGAGTAAAGGTGATTTGGTCTCTTTGGAGCTGAAACAGTTCCTCCATGTGCATCCAACGTGATTTTTCCTGACCTCTGCTGATACATTTAAGAACCGTATTAGTGCTGGATATAAAATATTAACAAGTTTATTTTGTGAAATGGAATCCTAAATTACGGATGTGATGAGGTCATCATAACAGAAATCATTGACAACTTCATTATGTGTTTGTGACCTGCAGGGCAATTAAGTCAGCAGCTTTGGAGACAAGCTACGCGTCAAACTACCTGAAAAAGTAAATTCAATTCCTGGTTTTGTGTTAGGATAGTCATCTTGGCAAAATGAGAGAATAATAAACAAGGTCAAGCCTTTTCCTCCATCCTCCTTTGGTCATAATGGCCTTTTTCTCTGTCTTCCTTCAATCATGGTGGCCTATTGTCTTTAAGATGTGGAGAAACCAGGACCAGATTGCTGCTGGGATTCTTTCCCCCATTTAGATGAAATGCTAGGTCTTGCTACGGTGCAAGAATGATTTTGCAATATTCTGGTAGCACCTTTACTTTATAAAAGCCTGCTACTGTGAGGTGCTTCTGCACACTCCTTCAAGAGGGCAAGTGTATGCAGAATAACTTCATCTTCTGAAGAAGATAGATAGAACATGCAAACATTTTAAAACGTGTTTTATTAGATTTTATTAATGCTCTTGTTCTTAAGAGCTTCCATTTGCCAGAAGCATCGTGCACATCGCCTGCCAATATTTCCTGTAATTAACTGTGTATAAAATCTTGTTCTAAACAATCTCCTGGGCTTCATGTGCATAAATATTGACTGGTGGAGGTAGAAGTGGTAAACAGCCTGATAAATGACAGCCCTTTGTGGTAGGAAATGGTGCTGTATCGTTCTAATATCTCAAAGTCTCTGTTGTTTCCTCACTGTTTCCAAGGTTCTGTGTTTGGCTTCATTTGAACTCAGTGCCATATCATTTTGGCCAGCACTAATTATCAGAATGGGATGTGTGTTTTGTTAGAAAGATGCAATGAGTCATTGTCTATATTTTAGTGTTCCTCGTGGAAGTTGTCCAAATAAATTTCTTGGTAGCATTTCCAAGTGCTGTCAAATTTTTGAAGTGCTTGAAGATTTCAAGGGAGAAGCAAAGCTTGTGGGTTTCATAGCATGTTAAATAAACTTCCACAGTAGTTTGGGTTGTGCTTGTTGCTGTGGTTTGAAGGAAAAATAATAGCAGATAAAAGGGCTTTACTAGACAAACTCTGGCAGGTTTTGTTTCAACAGCGTAAGAAATGGCAGGCTGTTGCCATCTTGCTCCATTTTGTAGGAGGTGAGTGCCCTAGCACTTTCTCCCAAGAGATGGAGTTTTGGCTCCATGTGAGGTTAATACCTTCCTGAACTGCTGCAGCCAGTGCTGCCAAAGCAGGCTTTCCCCTGCAGCAAGGAATATTTTCAGCTGGGACCTGATCCAGTCAAAATTCCCATCCCTGTGGAGCATTTGCTTTGTAGGAATAGCCTGAACAAGCATGTGGGCCTATTATACATTTGAGTGTTGGGACCTTTGGTCTCAATCCTTTGGTCTGGGTTTGCCTGGTCCCTAAGGCTGAGCAGGGTAGTCTCTCACCCTTTCATAGAACAATTTTGCTTCCATTGACTTTAAACTCTGCAAAGGGCACACTCAGTGCATTTTCCAGGGCTGGCAGTGATCCATGGCTCACAATGCACAGGTATGCAGAATTTATCTGAACACAGAACACTCTTGATAGGGAATTACATATTTTGTATTTTTATAATAGGTGGTATAAGGACTATTTCTTACTGCAGTTGTTCAGCGCTTGTTCACTGAACACCCACTCTCAGCTGATCTGCTGTAACCTGTCCCTTTCACCTGGGGAGATGGCAGTTGATCTGCTCAGGTTGAGCAGCCAGGTTTCTGTCCTTGGTCCCTTGCAGTTGTCAGTGTCTCAGACAGCTCACTGCCCTGCACAGGGTCCTGGTGCCAAAGCTGGCAGGTTCCTGGTGTTGCCTGGGTGTTTTGGTCATGTGCTCTGGACTAAGGTACACGTGAGTAGGAGCTGAGGACGGTGTATTAGGGAAAGAGTGCTCAAAGGGGCAGTGCACCATGACCAGGGAGACGGAAAATTTCCCTTTCTAGCCCTGTCTCACCTCTCTGAGTGAGGGGTTCCTACCCTCTGTTCCAAGGTGCTGCTCCGTCAGACTTCAGACGCCCGTGTGAACATCAGCAGTTCTGCTCAATGTCTTCTCACTCCACCCAGGGTTTAGTTCTCTGAAGATTTGATTACAGTGTAAATTCTGGATTACAGTCCACCAAATGAGCTTTGTAACATCTGTCTGTTTTTATAAATATTCCAAACCCAGAAGCTGAGCCCAGAGTCGAGGGAATGATGTGCTCTAAACAGAGGCACTGGAATTCTTCTGCGCAGCTCAACAGACAAGTAGTTTCACACGTTGCTTCTGTTTCCCAGTGTGTCTGTTCCAAGTAATACCTGGAGACTTTGGTTCACCTGGTCTGCATGTGGCTGCCTTTGAGGCCCTGTTCCAGGCTGCACATGCAAACTAAGGTGTTTCTCCAGTGTACAAGAAGACAGAAGCAAACCATTTACTTTGTACATGTAAACCTCAGTGTAAGCTTTTATAAATAAAAATTGTGACATCTCGAAGGAGCATAAATGGAGTGAAGCGAGAGCAGAGTTTGGTCTGTATACCCAGAATAAAGCCTGCATTGTGTGTGCAGTATCTCCCTGCCACACATCTGTCTGTGTAGCTGCCCTGATAATTTATGTTGCTCTTTTTTCTTAGTTTTAATAACTGCAAGGAAATTTAAGTCACCTCCTTTGGGGGACTAATAACTAAAAACATTTTAATGCAAAAAGGAATTGGTGAGTAGAGAACTAATATTAGCACACAAATTGTTGGACTTAGGCTGAAAAATGGAAATAGCTGCTGTTTTTCCCCTGACAGTTCTAATAAATGCATCCTGCTCTACCAGAAAAATGTTGTTTTGTTCAGCTTTGCTGCTCCTGTTTAAAAATGCCTGGTTGCTCTGGTGCTTCATGGTAGTGAGACTATCCACTGGTGTGAAACAGAGTCATTTTAATGCAGTCCTATTTAGCAGGACATGACTTGCTTGTATGAATGTTCATGTCTTCTGGTATCACAAAGTGGCTTAATCAGGTTAGATGCCATCAGTGCTGAATGAGTTGAGGTGACAAGTAGTACCACTGGGTTACTGGCTGGAAGAGTGAAGGCAGGAGGGATGTCACCTAGAGAGTGTGTTCATTTAGGACACCTGTGTTTTTAACTGGTGTGATGAGTTACCCTGCATTGAGAACTCTTTTCCAGAAAACCATGTCTTACTCTGAAGTGTCACTGGGTGTGCAGGGCTGTCAAGCAGTGCTGCAGCTCTTGGGTATAATGCTCATGGGTTATAGAGACAGTCTCTGTCTTTTGTTTCTACCTAGATACTGGACATAATCTCTCAAAGGTCTGGTCTCAACTTCTTACTGCCTCTGGTCAAAAATTCACACATGAAATGCATTTCTAGCATTGCCCTGGCTGGAGGATTACCTTGTGGCTCTGATGTGCTTTTACGGGGAATCTGATCTTGTGCCTTGCTGAGAAAGCCTCGCAGTGTGATTTATCCCCTCAGACAGCTCTTCATTCTGTTTCAATATTTATTTTTCACCTTGATGAATCCCAGTTTAACAAAATGTGATTCTCAGCACAGTTCTCACGTCACTGACTCAGTTGTATGAATGGATGTTTTTTCACAGGTGTGAAAGCTTTCTGCAAAGCTTTGAGATTCCCCAAGACAGCCCACATGTGGTAGGAGTGATGCCTGAAGGCTGCTCCTGGTGCTCTGTGCTGGCCACCCTTGGCACAGCTCTGGAGCTCGGAGTGTCCTGCGTGGATGGGGACCAGCAGTTTGCTGGGTGCTGTCCCGAGTGTCTTGGTCAGGGTTTAAGCCTCTTCCCTGGGTACATTTAGGCTCTGGGAACATCAGAGGCTGTGCCAAAGCCCCTTCCTAGAGGTAGTGTTGAAGCTTGGCCTCGTAGGACACCTGTCACTGAGCAAAGGTCACTGGTGTCCCTGGAGAGCACAAGCTCTTTGGATGTGAGAAATGTCTGGGGATTGTCTGGTATTAAGGTTTTATACTTGGAAACTTTAACTGCATTTGCAATTCTTAAGAACTGCTCAGTGTCTCTGGTGGCAGTGTCTGGCACTACTGCCCTGAGCTAGAAGTTTGTTCTCTCCTTTGTGGCTGCAGATGTAGATAGAGAATTTGGAATACCAGCAACAAAGTGGACCAGTAGTGGGGAGAAGCTTATTCAAGACATCTTGGAAGAACTCTATTTGAAAATACCTCCTTTGCTTTTGAGAATGTCAGGTGAAGGCTTAGTATGTAAACAGAAAAGAAAAAAAAAAAAAGAAAATGTCACATGGGTATCTGGATTAAAATTAATTTTAAGAAGAGACAAGAAAGGTTCTTCCAGATGTGCTGTGGGTGTGATGCAGCTTCCCAGGTTTTGACTGGATTGCAGATTGGGATTTTCTGGTCTGCTTTTTCAGCTATAAAAATCATACTTGAGCTGTATTGTTGCTCCACTGCATATATTAAAAGACATAAGTTATCAATTTATGGTAAAGCCCTAGATATTGCTGGATGTGATACTGTTCTGTCTCTTCAATACTTGGTAAACCAGTGAAAGATGAAACCGTTCAAGGGAACGATGATAACATAAGCAAAGATTTAGCATTTTACTTTACTGTGTACTCAAGATATTGTGGTGAACATACCATGGCATAATCTGTTACTTTATTAAATATTTTCTTTAATCATTCTCACTTAAAAGGTAGGAGTGCAGTAGCAAAAGTTGCTGATGATGCATCACAGGGGCATTCGGGATGCAGCAGAAATATTGTGCAGGAATAATGGAATAAATTGTAGGTTTTCAGCAATAGGAGATGAAGGAAATTTATTAAAGTGCAGTGTCACTCACCTAAGAACATAGAGTAGTTCTTGTTACAAACTCATCAACTGGTCTTTCATTCCAGTGACACTCCAGAGATTCTCAGGATATTCCTATAAGTTTTGAAGAATGTGGTTTGGAAATGCACGTCCATCCTGAATATTTTAAAATCAGTATATGGATATCTTCAAGTGGTGAAAATCTCTGTAATTAATTATTAATGAGGTGACTTATAACACCAGTGACTAAAGCTGCTGAAGATGCAAATGTCATCATAGGATGCAGAAACTGAAGATGCTTCCATTAAAGATGGAATATTTGATTCATGCTGTCAGTTTTATAATCTCTCTCTCTTTTTTTTTTCCTTTTATTATTTTTATCCAGGTCAGCCAGTTCAGGCAGCTCTATTCCAAAGTGATCAATGATAAGCATGATGATGTTATGGCAAAGTTTGGAGCAATCCTGGCACAAGGCATTTTGGATGCAGGTAATTCCCCAGACTTTTAAAGCTGCCAAAATTTCTTAAACTTGTTTGGTTGCAGTCACTATAACAACAAATTTCATTTGGGAGATGATCACCTGATTTTATGCCTGTCATGTCATAGTAGCAAGAAATCTTAGATTTCAAGGAATTTTAGCTAATTAAATAAATAAACTCTGTTTTGTAGTTTCAGCTTGTACCAGCATGTTTCTGTTAGAAGAGACTCAGCCCAGTCATTGGTGCAGAATTCATGTCCAGAAGTCTGGACAAATACAATATTTTTTCTCTACGTCTTTTGTCACCCTGAATGTTGATTTATTATAGCATGACAGGTTGCTTCTTTATTTTTCTAAATCATCACCTGCCCCAGAAATTCAGAAATCATGTGGTATCCAGTCCTCACATTTTTCTTTTTCTGTTAAAACTTTACATAACCAGTTTTTAAAATCATATATAAGTTTATATATATATGTGTTTAATAACTAATCTTTGCTACTTTCATGATTATTAGAAGAGGTTGCTCAAATGAGGAAGCGCAGTTAACTGCATCAGTATTTTTTCAGAAGACCCAGTTAGTTTCACAGACTACTGCTACCTTTTTCTAGCAAAGAAAACATCATTTCATTAATGTTAATGACTAAATGTTGAGTCAGGGGTAGGATTCTCTAAAGCCATCAGCGTTTCACAAGGGCTGAGTTGCAGGGCCTGTTAAGGAAGGTTTCTGTAAGCAAAGAGGACAGACAGTGTTTTGACTTTTTGCTTCTGCTGAGGTAACACTTGTACAGTGCTGTGTCTGTCAGTGGCACCTATTTTCCAAGTTTCCAAACATGATTTCTCCCATCTGGTCTCTTGTGCTGAGGCCTTCTCTTGCCATGCACCTCCTTATCCTCTGTGACAGGCAGAAACAAGCTGGTTTTTCCTGTACTCTTGAGATCAAGATGGGTCCTGAAGTCCATAAGCAAAGGAGCCTCAGAATTTGTCCCTGTGGCGTGGCTCAGGCACAGCACCCTGCAGTGTGGGTGCAGTGTCTGTACGACATCTCTGCACCTCCAGGCTGTGTGGTGGGGGAGAAGAATGTAGTGCTGCCTGCACCTATCTGCATGGAGCGGGTTTAAAAAGCTCTCCTGGTGGCCGTGTGACTGTCAGGCTGCTCTGTCACAGGTGAGCAGGCCTGCTCAGGAACAGGCACCACCTTCTTGCCTCCTGGGTGCCCCTCCTGGAGCTCAGACTGAGCAATGTTCTTGGCACGAGACTGTTAGAATAATTTTGGTCATTCCCATACTCATGCTCTGTTTCTGGGAAGCCAGAGACTAGCTGGCTCTGGGATTTTTCTCTCAGCAGTACAGACCTGTTTTGAATTCTGACCCTTAAGATTAAGTCATAAAAATGCAACTAAAACCTTATTTGCTTTCTGTGTCACTCATGTATTGTATAATGATTTGGAAGCCACAAATGTCCTGTTTTAATAAACTTTATGGGAATTTGTGCCAACTTTAGCATCTTTATTTCTTGCTGAGAGACTCAGGGAAGGCTGTGAACTCCTTTTCTTAACCTATTGCCACTTTCATTAGAGCCTCCTAAAAGAACAAATTCTTCTTATCCTTCCTATACAACTGGAAATGCTTATCTGAAACAATGAGTTATAGAATTTAATTATCACTACCAGGAAGAAAAGGTTCTTTTTGTTATCTGCCACAGTTGGGGCAATTGAATTTAGTTTTTTGTTTTGTCTTTTTTTGTGGGGGGAGGAGAAAAGTCCAGTTCTCTTCCAATGACAGGGTTTGATTGGAAGTGCACGATTTCCAGTGCATGACTGTGAAATGATGCACTGGAGGTGGGATTTTTGCTCTGACAATGAGGCAGCCATTTAGGCTGGTAGTTTATTGGAAGGAGTGGGGTACCTTGGGAGCACTGAAGTGGAAATGAAGAATTGATAAGCTCCAACACCTACATTTCTACTTTAATAAAGTAAGAAAAAAGTAGACTCTAAATTTAACTTAGGGTTCGGGGTTTTCCCCCAAACCCCCCTTGCCCCAGTGGCAGTGTGAATTTTGGGAGATGGACCTTACAGTACTACCCAAGGATCCCTGAGATTTTTTCTTTTGTGTTTTTTGAAATTTTTTTCCAGGCATCATGTCACAGCTTTTATTCATCCAGCCAAAGATCTGGAATGTGTTCCCTTCCAGGCAGTCAGGGCTCCGATTTAATCATGAAGATAAATCACAGTTGTGCAGTATTATGTCCCCCCACCTTTCCTGCTCCCTGCAAAATCCTTGGAGTGAGGGTGGACTGTTTGTGGTTATAAAACAGGAGAAAGAAGTAGCATGACAGCATCTTTTGCATATTAAATCTGTTGCTCATTCAGGAAATTCCAGAGATTGGATAATTATAGGTTTTATCTGAATTATAGGTTAAAATTCTGAAAATTAAAGTGCAAAAGTTTGATAAAGTCCAGTCAAGCTGCTTGTGCAACATTCACTGGGCTGCTTGATTCAGAATATCTGCAGATAACCAGGGCCTGGTCCTTACACAATGATGCAGTAAAATAAAGTTCAAAGTGAAGATGGGGGAGAAGACCAGAGTGTGCAGTGCTTGACATGTTTAAGGATAGCACAAGACTTCAGGCAGTCCCTCCACAGTGCTGTGGCAAATTCAGGTGAAAGGGCAGGAGATTGCTATCAGGGAAAATACTAAGCAGCAGAGCAGACCTAGCAGTACAAAAAGACAAGACTGCATCATTGTCTTTCTTCAAAGTAGCAGGAAGGAGTTTTCATGTCAAACAGCAGGAGATCTATTGCTGCCACAAAAGGAAGAGGAAGGAGATAGAATGTATGCAGAGCGTCCTACAGGAGGGCATCAAAATGCCCCACCTTCCACTGCCTCTCCTGGCACTAACCCTGACAGATACCCAAGATGACAATAGTGCTTCAGTCAGAGCTTTCATTAGTTTTGGCAGCAAAAGAGAATTCTGCTTGTCTTTAAAACTCAGACAGCTCCATTGCTGCCTGGCCCTGCTGAGGTGGCTGTTTGTGCGAGGCAGGGAAAAACTACTCCAATTTGGGATTTTCAGCTACAAAGTAGCCTGACTTTGCAACGAGTGAGTGTTTGTATTTTAACAAAGTTAACCTCCCTGCACCGGGTCTTGTCAGCGGTAATGGACTTGCCTGGTGCCCTCTTCAACTCAATGCACTGTGTTCATCAGTAGACAGAAGATCAGATTAACACTTTCTCACTCTGTCTGCAAGTCCAGTCTTTCAATTTTGTTTCTAGCTGGATGTTTCTGCACTACATCAACATATGGAGTTGTTTTGGTCTCTGCCTTGCAAGTACAAATCTAAGACTTGGTTGTCTGGCAGAGATGTAATTTTGCTGCAAAGACTGCAGGAGCTTGTCTCTGTGCAGCTTAGATTGATAATGTCTAGAAACAACTTCTGAAGTTGCTGCTGTTTACATTTTTTTCTACTGAGATGGTGTAGGATAAAAACCTAGGCATATTTCTTCTGAATGACTGATAGTTCAGGGAGGCAGTCACAGAAAGAAGAGTCTCTATATGCTCTGCTGTATATGTACAATGTTCCTCCTGAGCCTTGTCTTGGGGATCATTTATATGCCGTGTTTTAAAACTGTTTATGGCAAAAGTTTGCCTTTTTCTCCCCCTCTCACTGCCTGTACTTTTGTCTAACCTGTATCCTGGCAAAATGAGTGTGGAAGAAGGGCTGTGTTCCCTGATTGTGTTTGGGTACTGTAAAGCAGTGTGGTCACTGTGCTGTACATCTCTTCTACTGCGTAAGCTGAGCTCACAATAAAGGAGGGAGGTGTGTTCCAGAGGAGGAAACTGGCAGCAGTGTGGCCTGGCTTGCCCTGTGCAGCCCTTTGACAACAACTGTTTGAGATGCATTGCTCAGGTGTCTTTGTGGAGTACCCAGGAATGAATAATTCACTCACTTTTATGATTCCTGACAGGGGGCCATAACGTAACCATTTCACTGCAGTCGAGGACAGGACATACTCACATGCCGTCTGTGGTGGGCGTTTTGGTCTTCACCCAGTTTTGGTTCTGGTTCCCCTTGTCACACTTCTTGTCGCTGGCGTTCACCCCAACCTGTGTCATTGGCCTTAACAAGGATCTTAAGGTATTTAACAAGAAGAGAGAAGAGACACTGAAAAGCTGCTTGGAACATTTGAGTGGTCTACAAGGCGTGTGCATGGATTTGTTAGCTTTCTTTGCATGTTTCCTGCTTGTTTGTGCTAGAAAAGGTACTAACTGGAAGAAATCTGAAAACCAGGCTTAAATTGCAGAGCTGGTGGTGGGAATGGGGACAAGAAAAATGTAGGGAGCAGACACTGACCTCTTTACTTCAAAGTAGCTTGAAAAGAAAGGAACTCTTCAGAGTATTTGGGCAGATACCACCCCATTATCACTCTTGAAGGTCAGGGTTATTTTAAAAAGAAGTGTGTTGTGCCCCTGGCCTCCCAGATAAATTATGTGATGTTCTCCCCTAGGAAAGCTAGCAGTGGGAAAAGAGAATTTGTTTGGATTCCTTGGGGAGTAAACATTAAACTGAGCAGCCATGGGTACTGCACTTTTCTTATGCTAAGAAAAGTGCAGCCCCTGTAAGATGTGTACCACACTGGGTCTCTTGTGCTGCAGAACTAAGCTAGGAAGTTCCCCAAAAAAAGCTTCTGGATGTGGCAGCATGGGGGTGTTTAACAACTTGGATTGGCTATCAAAAGATGCTTTCTACCCTTGCTGAAGTAGCCAAGAGTAAGAGAACGTGTGACACTGGTAACTCACCCCCAAATGTAGAGTCCTTTGGCAGGAAGGGACTGTCAGTGCTTGGTTTGCCCTCGCGTGCGTTGACAGAGCAGATCTTCACTTAGATCTTAAACCAATTTTGTGTTAATACACACAAACACAGCAACAACATCAAAACCACAAAAGCTTTGAAGCAATGAAAACAAAGCATGGTGTGAATAGGATGGAGTGTATGGAGAGGGCTAGGAGAGCTTGCCAGAGTCAAATTATAGAATAATTAAATAGCATTGTTCTAGTTGAACTGCTGCCACTGATAACAGTTTCTCAGCTTCCGGAGAGGGAGAAGGGGAAGCTTGTATTCTTTAGAGGATCTGTGTTTGTCTCTGCTGGAAGGAAAATGAAGCTAAACTAATTATTCTGCTGTGGATTTTTCTCCTGCTTTTCTAATTTCTAACATTGTTTTAAACTCTTTGTCTTAGATGCCAAAAGTCCAGTACAAGTCCAACTGTAAGCCGTCCACATTTGCCTACCCCCCACCTCTTGAGGTACCAAAGGAAAAGGAGAAAGAAAAGGTATTTGAGCTGGCTTTCTCTGTAAAGATTAACCCCTTCTCCCTCCTAGTATAAACATTGACTTTGATGGTACTACCAGGGAATCTAAAGAGCAATGGAAAAATTGGCAGATGCTGTAGTCTCTGAAAGAGAATTCTAGGTAAATTTTCCTGTTGTGTCTGGGACTGTTGCTGATTGTGGCATACAAGTGCTTTGCTGCTAATTTGCTGCAACCTCCCTTGTCTGAAGTGGTCAAGCAGAAGTATTGAATAAAAAACCTGCTTTCCATGCCCTACTGACTTGTTAGTGCAGCCCCCAGCACAGCAGGGTCCTTTTCTGTGACTTGAGCTCCAAAGTGCTGCTCCAGTGCAACCGTTGAGAATATTAGGTGGGACACTTCTCAAATAGTCCCATATGGAAGGAGCAGTGGGCCCATGTGCTAGAATAATAGCTGTCAGCTCCATGGATTGCAAAAAGATAAGTGTGGCACTGAGAGTATGTCAGTGTTGCAAAGGAGAAGATGAGACCTGTGGGGTCACAAGCGGGACAATAGTGGAAGCAATTTGTCTCCTGGCACAGGATGGTAAAAGCTGTTGAGCAGAGCACAGCAGTGGGCAGAGCAGCCCTTAGGGAGCAACTGCAGCAGTGGAGACCTCAGGCGTGTCATGCTGATGAATGACATGGTGTGAAAACTGTAAAACATTTTACCAGAATTGGATGCTAGACAGGACAGATTTCCAAGCCACTGAGGAATCCAAAAATTAACTCTGATGAAAGGCAAAGCTCACTGCTTATAGCTGTTTTCTTGCCTTTGAATAGGGTGTGAATCGGACAAATCTTTTCTCTTTAAACTTGCCTGGCCAAAAGTTAAAATGTGCCAAGAGCCCACATTTATTCTCACCAGCAATGTGACAAATGCCGTTGCTCCCTGACCCTCTCAGAAAGTTGCTGCCATTTGTTCCCAAAAGACTCCAGCCTGGGGGGCTGAAGCTCAGTGTACAGTGTTGGGTCACACTGAATGCCTCATCTGTTGCCATATCCAGGTTTCTACTGCTGTGCTGTCCATCACTGCAAAAGCCAAGAAGAAGGAAAAGGAAAAGGAGAAAGAGAAGAAGGAAGAGGAAAAGATGGAAGTGGTGGGTGCACATAATTGAAACTTAAATGTCTTCTTCCCCCCCCACCCTTATAAATGTGGAAGGTGTGTCGTGAAAGTTGGCACCCACTTCTCTCTGTCCTCTCACCAGCTGTGTCATGAGCAAAGCACTGACACACATTGCTGCAGACACTGGTTAGCACCTTTACTCTCTGTGTGCAGTGTTAAAAGCAAGAGGTGCTATTAATTATGAATCTGTTATTTCTGAGAAACAGATCTTCCTCAGTGCTGTTAAGTAACTGACTTCCTTAAAGGCAAAAGCTTGTTTTGACAGGTTTATGTGCCTTTTACTGCATGAACCTTATGAGTATTATTTCATTACCTGCTGTTTTTAGACGCAGAGGAATTGTATCTCTTATCCATGTAATTTTCTTACTAATGTAGAAAAAGTCATAGCAATTTCACGTCCTTGGGACCTCTGACCTTTTATAAAGAAGTGTTGTAGCAGTTGCTTGATTGTGTATGATTTACCTTGAGAGCACTGAAGAGTTTAAACTTTCTCGTTTTGCACATGCTTAACCTCCTATTCTGAAATGTTCACCTTTTTGGCAGCAGTCTCTTCTGTGCTTTGCCCATCTATCAAAACGCCAAACATTTATCCACACCCAGCTCAGAACCAGCTGAGGTTTGAGCACAGGTTCCCTATGCTGCTCAGTAGTTGTGGTGATTGCTTTGGTCCTCTGATGATTTCTTTCAGCTCATAGACCTGACACTGGAAGTTGTCATCCTCATCTGTGAATAATTTGTCATCCTGGAGCAAGCTGAGTAATGGAGAAATGAATTTTTGGTGGTTGCTGTAATTTGGAAAACATATGGCAGCTAAAATTCTTGCAGTACTGACAAAAGACCCTTTCTTTTATGCCCAGCTCATAAATGTAAATATTCCAAGAACAACTGTAAGCTGAAAGTGCATTGTGGACTCATAGAATTCTTTAGGTTGGAAAGACTTCTAAGTCCAACTTAATCCCAACAATGCCAAGGTCACCACCAAACCAGGTTCCCGAGTGCCACATCTACACATCTTTTAAATACCCCCAGGGATTGTGACTCTACCACTCCCCTGGGCAGCCTCTTCAAGTGCTTGACAACCTTTTTGAAGAAGAAATTTTTTCTAATACCCAATCTAAACCTCCCCTGGCACAACTTGAGGTCATTTCCTCTTGTCCTGTGTCTTGTTACCTGGGAGAATGACCCCCACCTATCTCCACCCTCCTGTCAGGGAGTTGCAGAGAGCCCCTGAGCCTTCTTTTCTTCAGACTGAGCCCCTCCAGCTCCCTCAGCTGCTCCTCACAGGTCTCATGCTCCAGCTCTGTTGCCCTTTTCTGGACACAGTCCAGCACCTCAATGTCTGTGTTGTAGTGAGGGGCCCAAAACCAAACACAGGGTTCGAGGTGTGACCTCACCAGTCCCAAGTACAGGGGAGTGTCACTGCCCTGGTCCTGCTGGCCACACTACTGCTGACACAACCCACGATGCTGTTGGCCTTCTTGGCCACCCGAGCACACACTGCCTCATGGTCACCCACTGTCAACCAGCACCTCCAGGTCCTTTCCCTTTTGTCCTCTTTAATTTAAATTTTAGTCTAACAAACCACACACATGTGGCATAAGATCAAAGGTCTATGTGTAAAATAGCCTTCCTAGACCTACACAGGTGTGGCCACATTGTAGGCACTGAATGTCATGCAGCTGGCCCAGAAAATTAATCATCTCATGCAGGCAAGGTATATCTCTGGGTTTTGGTTTTTTCCTCCTTTGTCAAGTTTCCTTGTCACCAAACGCTGCCTTTATTTGAATTATTCTTACAGTTCTATGTACTAAGCAAAATGTGCTGAACAGATGCATATTTCTTCTAAAATTGCTACAACCTACAGTTGAGTGCAGGTGTTGAGAGGAAACAATATATTAGAAGGGGTTCACATGTTGTGTCCATGTGTGTGTCTAGATTTTTGTAAAGTTTCTTTGGCTGAATCAAGCAGAAAAACAAGGATACTAAAAAGGGAGCTTGCTGCCACCTGCTGTGTTTGAGTTGAGTGTTTTGCCATTGTCCTAATGTTTTAGAGGTATCAATGCTTTCCTGCTTTTCTCTTATGGCTGTTATATGACTACTTATCCATAGCTTCCAAGGGATCTGCACAGCAACGAGCAGCTGCTGTGCCAGAGAAAGTCCTGTCTGCTGTTACAGGACATGCCGTGCATTCAGTGGTGTTTCCGATAGTTTCCTATTGGTTGTTCCCGTCTTTTCTGCATTTTTTTTTGTTTGCTACTCAAATGTTTCTGAACAAGAGGGAAAACATGATTCACCTTTCTAAGTATGTAAAGGATACTGTTTTTTTTCTTTCTGCTTTTCACCTCTAGCTGCTGAGTCATTGGTTAGGGAGGGATTCACTGCAATTCCCTAGTGAGTTGCTGAGGTCATTTTGGGTGAACTGCTGTCACTACCAGTAGGGTGAAATGTCAGTGACGGCTTTATAGCTACAAAAATACAAGGGCAGCTTTTGGCAATTTTCATATGCTTGGTAATGATATTAAAGAATCTTCAGTTGTGACAAAAAGTGGAGAGTGAGTTTACAGAAAAGGTATGAGAAAGGGAAAGCAGAGATTAAACTGTTCCACTGCTACCTCTCACTGAACCTGCTTTCATCTGCAGCTGAGAGTGAGGCATTGCCTTGTCAAGAGCACTTAGATCCATGCTGGTATTTTCTGTGCCAGCTGATAGGTAAATATTAGCATGTTCCTCAGCAGAAGAATGGTTTCTCACCACACTTTGGAATTGCTGCCTGACTGTACCTTACCCTGCTGAACTGTGAAAGGTTAGAGGTTACTGCTAAGATCATGTTGATCTTCTCTTCTCCCTCCACAGGATGAGAATGAAAAGAAGGATGAAAAAGAAAAGAAAAAAGAGCCTGAACCCAACTTCCAGCTTTTGGACAACCCAGCCAGAGTCATGCCTGCTCAGCTCAAAGTTCTCACTATGACAGAGAGCTGCCGGTACCAGCCTTTCAAACCAGTAAGTGTCACCTTCCCAGTCCATGTGCTTGGCAGAGCGTTCCCAGTGGTGGGCCTGTGTGTAAGGGCCCAGAATTTCCATGTGTGCATGAGAACTCACAGCTGGTGCAGCACTGGAATGTGTAGCAGAGATTTGCAGCTCTGCTGTTGTCGTATTTCCTTTTTTAACGTCCCTCTCTCCAAATGATCACATGCAGTTCTAGCTGGGGGAAAGTCAGAGCTGCTGCAAACCTTTTCATCCTGCTAATGCTGCTTTATTTTTCTTTCTTCTTGTACATGTGTCAAATGTGTAGCATGAAAACCAATCGGACATACTCTGTGTATTAATGGCATTGCTGGGGAACATAAAGACTGAGCCATGATCTTTAAAATAGGCTGAGAAGTTGTACAGGTTCATTGTCAAAGCAGTGAAACACATTAGGACTTGTGTTGGAGCTTTATTACCCTGCAGTGGGATTTATACCTAAATGGAGGGTTTTTTTCATTGAACATATTTCCTGTTGAGTCACATCTGGCCTTAGAAAAGTGCCTTCAGCTCCTGTAAACATAGAGAAGAGAGAGCATGTGACTGTCAGATGGAGAATGAAGAAGGTCTTTTAGCACTAAGCCGAGGGGGTAACTGACTTCTCTGTGAGATGCTCACATATATTGCCAATCTGATAAGCTGTCTCTTGAACTGTAAATCTCCTGAGTCAAAGTCTTCTGCCCTTTATTTTTGCTCAAGAAATAACACGCCTGACCTAACCCCATTTCCAGGATTACGCATGGGAAAATGGTGTTCAGTAGTAGTAATATTTTCCAGGAAAATAGTAATGTTTTTAATAAATGGATTTCCTGGGATTCCATCAGGACATTGGAATTCTCTGTGCACCATTCCCTTTTGAAACATCTTAGTAAAGCAGTGCAAGGGTTTTTTAGTTTCTGCCCTTTAAAACGAGGTGACCCAACTGCTGTTCAGATTGGGAAGATCTGCTGTGTGTTCCAGTAAGTGTCCACTCACTGAAATGTGGACATATGCAGCTGTTTGCCTCAGTTTCAAAAGAAGCCGAGTCCTTGGTGGGGTGTTCAGTTTCCTGCCTTAAAGCCCAATAAATAGGTTTTGAAGAGAGCAGAACAGTGCAGTTTTTGCTGGGATTAGGGTGTGTAACCAAGGAGCCTCTTGGAATGGAGCCGTTCTGGACCTTTGCTCTGCTTTGGGGAACGCCAGAGTAAAAGACCTCTTTGAAATGCTGTTTATAGCCTGAAATCCTGCTGTGGCCAAAGCCCTGATCCCAGCCAGGCGTGACACAGCACTGCCTCTTTGCGCCTTGTGTTTCGCTCCTGGAGGTGCTTCAGCCTGCCAAGGTGTTTGGTTGTGATCTTTGTAATTAATTCCCCTTTGTTTTTGTGAGGTTCTGCTAATAGGGTTCCTCACTCTGTGGAAGCTGCTGATCAGATTAGTCTCTGTTTCAGAGAATCTCCTGGGAGGCAGCTACACAGAGAGGCTTCACTAAGCCTTGAAAACCTGAAAAGATGAGCCTTATAAAGCAATTACAGTTCAGTTAGTTTTCATGTGGAAAGCCCCAGACTGGGAATGGGGTAAAGCTGTGAATCCAGATGTCACTTTGTATTGAACTGAGACCTACATAGTAGAAATATAAAAAGTAGCCTGTATAGAGTCTGCCTGTTCCATGCCCTTATCAGGCAGAGATCCAGGTGAGTGCCAGATGCTTTGCTCTCTGAAACTCATTCCTGCTGAGGAGTCTCATATGGCCTAGGATAGACTCTGTGGCCACGAACACTCCACCATGAGGCAGAGGCATGCAGCTCTAAATGCTCATGGCACTTGTCTTGCAGCTTTCCATCGGAGGCATAATCATCCTGAAGGACACCAGTGAGGATATGGAGGAGCTGGTTGAACCCGTAGCAGCTCATGGTCCGAAGATTGAGGAAGAGGAGCAAGAACCTGAACCACCAGAGCCCTTTGAGTACATTGATGATTAAGACCTGAGGTACAGTGTAGTGTGCAGAGTCCCCTTTTTTAATCCCAGTGAAGGAAAAGCCTCTTTGTACCAACTGAAGCAGTCACCAGCACCCAGCACTCTTGGTTTAGCTCTTTCACAGCTTCTGTGTCAGATTTAGAAACATGCCCTGTCCTAATTCTAAGAGTTTGGCAGCTTAGAAGTCTACAAGTTCACTGTTTTGGATCAGGCCTGACCCAGTTGTACTGGATCTGCTCTCTAATCTGGCAGGCTTGACTGCTCTTGAGTAGAGCCTGGCTGGGCAGAGAGCAGTGCAGGGGTCACAGGGACTAGTGAGCTCCTGAAAGATGGTCTCAGAGGGGCAAGTAGTTTTCATAACAAAGCTGTCATCTACTTGACCTCAGGGTGCCAGGATTTGTCAAAACAGAACTACTGCTCTGCTTCCTGGAGTTGTCTTGTCTTCCCAGCAGTTCTTAGCAGAATTTAAAGACGTTCCAGTCATGGGCTCTGTGATGCTCTCTGAGCCCAACATAATGATAGCAGTCGATCTGTTCCAGGCAATAAATGGTGCAGTTCTCAGGTTCCTTGCTTAAAGTGCCTGAATGGATGTGCAAGTTTCTCACCGAGAGGCAGAAATCCAGTTGCTTTATTTCCAAATATGGACTGGCATGTCTCAGGGCTCCCACGAGCAGAGATTATGCACTTGAATTGGTGGATGGGTGGGAAAACAAACTCCTTGCTAAGAACTATAAATGTTGTGTCAGTGACAGGCTCGGGTGAGTGTGTGGGGCCAACCACAAGAAGCCTAAGTTAAATACATTTGATTTTATGGTTTCTCTCTCTCCCTCCTCCAGGGTCATGTCATCTAAAGAAGACACTATGCTTGATATCAGAAAGACAGACATGAAGACCTTCCTATTGAGATCTGATGTTCAGTGCATGCAGCCCCAATCTGTGCTGAGCTAAAGCTGATAGTCCGTGTTTTATGGCTGAAGAACAGATATATGCTATTTAGTGTACTCTTTCACAAAACCTTGTTTTCAAATAAATATATTAAAAACTCTTGACAGAAAACTTGCTGCTTAAAACAAAACAAAACAAAAAGGAAGCCTAAAAACTTTTGCTCTCCTCAGATGTTAAAAACTAGACTCAAATTGTGCATCTTTGTCCAGTAGAGCTTGATTGACTGCTCCTCTGTACAATCATTGGGATCTGTGCACACCTCTGCACTTGTTGAGGCTGAACAATGTCACAATTGCAGCCTGGCCCAGCCATAGCACTGATGCCACAGAGAGCAGGTCTCTGCTTGCCAGCAGCTGCACAGATGAGGTCTGCTTCCAGATTACCTCTGTGATTTTCCCCCTTGCTTATTCTGGTATTCATGTGATGGTGTGGGGCTGACAAAAGGGCTCTGGGTGTTAATGATGGGGAAATGGGGGCATGTTTCTCCTTGTTTCACAGAAACCCCTTTCTTTTGTGTGTGTGCTTTCACTGCTTTCACTAAATGAGCAAAACAGCTGATATGAGCAGGTTACATTGCAGGCCTAGATGGGGTGGACCCAGACATGTACCTTGTCACACTGATGTGTATCGATTGGTAAGGGGGAATTTTAGTCAGGGATATGGAATGAGGAGCAGTCAGAAGGAAGGAATGGTGCTCCACCATTCACTGTCCAGCTGGCCCTTCACCTTTCGGGCTGTAACTCTTCAAAGGCTGCAGCCCTGGTCTGCTGCCAGCAAATGCTGGGTGAAGCTCCATCGTTTGAAAGAACACATAAATGGAATGAGGTTTTTATTGTAGCTGTGTGTGGGGAGAGTATTTTCTCCATGTGAACATACCACAGTCTCACATGCATTGGTAATAATGGAAGACAAATCTTGCATGTAGTGCCTGGGAGCTTCTCCAGCACAAGAGATGGTTTATTTTGTTGAATGTTACTATTAGCAGTGGGATAGTCTGCCTTGGTTCTCTGCAAAGCTAAGGAATACTGAGCAGAGGTGTGGGACTGAAAGCCAGTTTTGAGTCCTAGGCTTCAGGCAGAAGTCCCTCAAGTTGCAATGTTTCAGTAAGGTTGCTGGTCAGAGCTCGCAGTTCTCAGTGTGATCCAGATCTGTTCTCCGATGGAGTGGAGCCAAGCATGAACCTGAAATGGCTACAGTCAATGTTATTGTCAGTAAAGCTGGAAACAAAGAGGGAACCACTGCTCCAATCCCATGGTCAAAGACCTGATATTGTGGTACAAGAAACAGAAGCTGGACAAATGTACATCGATGAGTCTTCTGGTGCTGCAATTCCTTCCCTCTGAATGGATACCTGTATCCCTTACTCCTGCATGTTCTGCCAATGCCAACCAATATGGTGTGTAGTGTTTTTCAGGTAATTTTTTAGTAATGCCTTGTGTTGTAAAATACGGTGGAGAGGGGAGGACACAGGGAGGAGAAAAAGCCCTCATTTCAGGTTGTTCAGCAACCTGCCAGAGGCCAGATATTGCTAGAGGATTGCTAGAGTCCAAGTAGAAATGCTGGGAATAGCTGGCTCAGAAGGACCTAAAGTCCTGCATTGGTGCTTTGGCCAAGCTGTGAACACTGCTGCTTTTCATGGGACTTTTGGCTGCACTTTTCATTTTGCAACAGTTTTTTCAGGGTAACCAAAACATACCTGATGCTCGCTGCAGGTCCAGTGAGGCTGTGTAAATCTGTATGTGCAGAGCAGCTCCTGAGCCACTGGGTACTGCCTGGGGCACCATGGAGGAGTCCTGATTCTTGTGCTAAATGATTCTCCTGTGCCTGTGAGATCCCTACTGCCGCTGGCAGTGATGTTTCCTCTCCTCGGAGCTCCCTTACCACAAGCAAATGTAAAAACCTCAGTCCCAAACTGATTTCTGAGCTGCTATTCTGGGGCCACAAGGTAAGGTTACACACAGACAGATTTTTAGAGGAGATTTTGGTGGCTGTGGAAGAAAAAGGCCATGTGTGCCAGGCTGGGGACACCAGGAGGGAACTGGGAATTGGCCTGTCCTCACTTCCCCGTCTGCCACTCATTGTGTTTTTTCTCTACTGTGTAAATGCATGTGGGAAGTGTGGCTTAGGATTGAGAACACTCATAGAAAAGCATCCACAGTTTTGGCTTTCTCCCCCAGCTGCTGTTTTTTCTTCCTTGGACAGGAGGATGCTGGTCTGAGCCTCAGTGAGACACGGGTGTAGCTCAGGCTGTTTTCTCACAGGACACTGCTCAAAAGACTCCAGACAGGACTAGAAATGCTCCTGTGGGGTGCTTTTGACAGCTTGTGTTACAAAGCATGTCCGGACTACAGAATGATTCCATACATGCAATTTTTTCCAATCTCTACATAATTCTTCAGTTTACTGATCAGGCTGCTGAGGGTGCTGCTCTATGACCACTTGAGGTGTCACACGGTGCTTGAATGAGGTGCTGAGCTTTGCTCAGTTTCCAGGGTGCCACTTTGGAAATTTGGAAATGGCCAACCTGTGACTATCAAAAACAACATGTGAAGAGGTTTATACAGCCCTAACAGGGTTCCAGGAAATCTCTAGGCAGAGTCTTGGAATGTCCTGGAGATACAACAGGAAACCTCCAGAAAGACTAGAAAAACATCAAGGAAAGGGCCAGAAAATGCCCAGAAATCTTCTGGAAAGGTGCTAGAAAACTTCTGAGAAGGCTCTGTAAACCTGTGGGATCCTGCCCCCATGCTAAGGGGTCTGACCAGTTTCTCTCAGGCAGATGAAGCCAGTAACCGAGGGACTGGCTCAGTGCTTTGAATAATGTCATTTAGTTTCAGTGACTCATTAGTGCTGATTTCTGAGGAAGTGCTGCTCTCCTGGGCCTGTCTGGGGATGCTGCAGAGGGACCCACCCTGATTGTTTGCCAGGGGCTAATTGGACCTAATACTCCTGGCTTTGCTAGAGGGAGAGGCTGGGGTGACAGGAAGCGTGCTTCTGTCCCTCCTGACTAATGGGTTTCATCTCAATTAACCCTGGTGCGAATTAAATCACTTCTAAAGCACGCTGCTCTGACAGATCCCAGAGTCCCTCCAGGAGGCCCTGGACATTTCCTTTGCCTCCCCTTTCCACTCCTTAACTCGGGTGCAAGCCCCCTGCTTGGCACCATGCTGGGAACTGAAGTGGTAATGGGGATGTTGGAGGTAAAGCTCCCATGGCAAGAGGTCTTCAAAGAGGGGGCTGAGAGCCCTACAGCCCCCCAGTATTGCCATTCCTCCCCTGCAGGCACTCAGTGGCCTTGTCTTCTCACCTCTCCCCATCACAGCAGTGTCACCCTCCCTATCTCTCCCCTTCCTTCCAGGGCCAGGCAAAGCTCTTCCTCCTTGCCTTTCAATGTGAAGGGTGGGCACTGCTGATAATGATGATGATGTTGGCCATTTATCTCCTGCATCCTGGCAGCTGGAGCACCCTCCACCCTCACCCCTGCCAGATGCCAGCCAGCCCCAGGCTCTTCCCTTGCTTGCTGTTCTTGGCATTGGTGACGGGTTGGGTTTTCAGCCCAGCTCTGGGGCCACCTTGAGCCTGCAGCAGTGGCAGGGTGGGAGAGTTGGTAATCACGGACATTTCAGGACTGTGCGAGGCTTGTGGTGTTTGCTTGTAACCTCTGATGGGACCAATGGGCCTGAAGGCCTTCATCCAAGGGTGCTGATCTTTCCCCAGAGAGGTTTCATGTGGAAGCAAGGATCTTTGGTCCCTCAGTGATGCTCTGCCCTGGTTGGGCAGACCTGGTTCAGTGTGTTTCTCCAGCACTTGTGGCATTAGTCTGGCCCATGCTCTGGATGCTGTCCCAGCCTCTGGAACTGGCTGGACTTGGCCTCTGAAATCCTGTTCTGTGTGGGCAAATGTTCCAGCTGGCAGAAGCCCAGGTCTGGAGTTTTGTTTTGAGGTCCATACTCCAGTTCCTGGCATTGGCTGCACAGCTAAAGCTCTGGGTTTTGCTCAGAAGAAATACCTGTGCAGGTGCTCAGGTGAGCCATCAATGTCTCTGCCACTGGGGAATCAGTGTTACCCACATATGGCAGAGAGGTGACCCAATACAGAACCTGTTTCTGCCCAAGCCCTTTGGAGATCAGTTTGTCAGAGATCCTGGAGAGCATAACCCCAGACATCTCAGCCCTGTGCACTTGGTCTGATGGGCCCTGCTGCCTGACAGGGTTTGCTTAAGCAATGTGTATGTCTGGGTTTTTCCTTCGTGTTTGCAGAGCACGAGCAGAAAATGGGCACAGGAGGGTCTACACTGTAAGGGTCCAGGTGAAGCACGTCCTGGGGAGCAGGGCAGGGTGCTTGGGGGGACACCCTGGGGCTTGCTGCCTGCTGCCTTGGTGCAGGGTTGGCCAAGGGGAAGAACAGTGGTTTGGTGGCAACGGCATCCCTGGCCAAGGGTATAAATAGCTGCTCTGGTGACCCAAGGAAGAATGGCTGCACAGGCAAGGTTAATTGTCAGCAGAAATTATGGGGACATTGTTCCTCCCAAGATAACCTGCAAGGGATGAAGCATGGAGCAAATTTTTCCCCTTCAAAGTGAAGGAAAAAGGGCCTGAAATATTGGTGCAGTGTCTTTATTCTCAGTTTTAGGGTGGCTCTCCCATTAATTGTTTTTTTCCATTCCGTGTCAATGAGAAGCAAGATGGATTAACTTTTTGTTTCCTCACCATGCCCTCCCAGAGGAGGAACTGAGATAGCTCCTGCAGGGCTGGGCAAATTCTCTGTTTACTTTAACCTCACATCGAGGTATTTTTTATTTTTAGCTTAAGCATGAAATCTGGGGTTGAGGGGTGGACAAGAAGCAGCTGAAAATAATTTGCTGGAGACATCTGCATTGGGCAGCAGAGTTCATGGGTTCCTTCACAGATGAAACGTGCTGCTTGCTCCTCTTGCAGGCCTGGAGGTTTTGCAATTTGTCCCTGAGTGGTCAGGCAGGTGGCCGTTGGTCTGTGTTGGTGGCAGCACTAAAGCTGTGCTGATGTGAAGAGGGCAGTGGTCTCGCTGGGACCGGGTATGTTTCTGCTGATGGTGAAGCTCTCTGTCCTGGTGTTTCTGTGCACCCAGTTCCCAAACTATTTTCTCCATAATCTTTTTTTTCTAATGGAGCCTCTCTAGCTCTTCCTTCCTCCCAGCCCCCTGCCATTTTTGGCTGGAATGCCTTGCTGTTACTGCAAACCAGCCCTCTCACACATTGGTATTTGCCTTGGTTGGGAGCTTAATGACCCATGTGTGAGGTGAGCACATGCCAGAAAGCCCAGCTGGGGCCCCTTCTGGGCCTGGGACACTGAGCTGATGTCATTTCCCACAGAGGCACCCCTAGCCTCAAAAAAGCAGTCCATCTCCCCTGGATGTCAGCTCTTCTCCTGCAGGGAATCTCCGAAGGGTGATCTCTGCTGGAAAGGTACCATCAGCTGTTTTGTTGGGATGAAGGAACAGAGAAAGTGCTGGAGGACTCCCTCCTTCCACACCAGGGTGGTGGCAGCAGCAAGAAGGTTTTGCAGAGGATGGAGAAGGCAGCGTCTCCTCCAGGGGGTGCAACTGAGACACACAGGGGGCTGACATTGTAGGGGAATAGGCTGAGCCCTGGATGTTCCTGTCCTCATCTGTGAAGTCCTGCTGGGAGAAGAAAGCTCTGGCTCCTTCAGCACCAGACTGCAGGTGCCTGGTAGCCTCCTTCACTGTTTTGCAGTGGAGCTGAAATAAGCTTTTTGGGGATCCACCAGCCGGTCCCTCCTCCCTCTCTGCTCTGCATTGAGCAGGCCAAGAGGTTTCCGGATCTTAAGGAGAGCTGGGTTCACCCTGCACCTCCCTCATGCATCCCAGGACACAAAATCAAAGTCTCTGTTGTGTGTCTTCTGGTCAGGCCTTGGACAGGAAATTACTGAAAAACGGTGGGATATAAATAACCTGACACACGCTCACCAAATCCTCCTGGGGAGAGGCAGAGGAGAGCTGAAACCTGAGGCTCAGCAGCATCCAAAGAAGCCCCATCCAGTGGAGACAAAGCAGCTTTATGGAAGCCTGATGCTGGGGAGAGCAGAGAGGTTTTGCGATTCCATTGCCTTGGTTTTCTGTGCCGAGGGCCCTGGGGAGGCGTTGCTGTGTAATTCAGTAAGTGAGCAGCATCTCAGCTGCCTCAGCACAGCACATCGGTCCAAGCAAACCCCTCTGTCCCCCAGCCAGTCCCAGTAGGAACCAGTCTGTGCTCCAACCCAACCAACAACAACGTGTCATCAACTAAAATCTCAAATAACTTCTTATTTATTTATTGCCTCGAAGCTCCTTCAAAGTATTCATTGAAAATCCAAACCAAAATCTTTTACGGCAATTAAGAGCTGAAGTTTGGCACAGAAAATAACAGGATGTTTAAGCTTTGAAAAATGTTCCTCTCTTCCCTGCTTGCTTTTGTTTTTAATGCAACCACTTGGAAAGGCTACTGCAAGAAGAAATTTCCTGCAAAATCTTCCACTTGGGCACAGACAACAGCCTTCTCTTTTCAAATCAAGCAACAGGTTATGATCCACTCTGGGGTCTGCAGCTGGCAGAGCCAGTGGCCCTCAGGAACGCCCAACCCCTGGCAGAGATGGCAATGACACCTGCCCCAAGGAAAATCCAAACTGTGGAGCTGGGGTGATGGCCCAGGTGATGGTGAATGTCCTTCTTTGGATACACGGGACAGTGGAGTCCTGCTTTTCAGGTTTGAGGCACAAGCTTTGCATCTTCCTGACCTTAGCCCAGGTGCTGGCCAGCAGTGGATGTTCCCCTCCTTGGGCAGCATCTCCCTGAAAAAGTGTTCCTCCCCAAGAACCCAGGAGCATGACACAAGGCACAGCAGCCTTGCCTGCTCACTGGAGGAGAAATCCTGCAAGAATGTGAGGAGAAAAAGAACAAAAAAATATGATCGAGCAAAGCCCAGATGCCACACAACCCTTCCCACCATCCCGCCCAGGGTACAATGTCAGTTCTGTTTGGCTTCTCAGAGGAGAAAGCCAGCTGGATGCTCATCAGAATCTCTGTAAATCCCTTTCTTTGGCCATGGGCAGTGCCTGATCATCACCAAAACAAAGCAGGTGAGAGGGAACACGGGAAAGTGCAGCTGCCTTTACAGAGAAGAGCAGCTGCAGCTGGTCTGCTTCACAACCTTGGAGCCACTCCGTAAGGCGAGCCTTTCACTCCTTTAAAAAGTTAGAGGGACAAATGATAAACAGGAGGAGAGGTTTACAGCCCCACGGCATCCCTTCAGCTGGAGCAAGGATCCTGAAGGCTGCACTCACAGTGGAGGTGAGAGGGCTATAAATGGCCAAGGGACACAGTCCTTCTTCCCCCAAGGATGAGCCGAGTGCCTGATGGGCTCACGCACGGAAAACCCCAACATTAATAGTTAAGGTTTGCTATTGTGGGATCTCTGAAAGAGTGTAGGGTACAGAAGGAGGACACCTCTGGTGTAGAGATACTCCCTCTAAATACAGAGTATATCCACTGTTTCTCTTATTAGAAGTTTGATGTGCATAAACGCTATGCTTGTTTATATACATATAAATTTGGTATTTAGTATAGAAATTTCCAAACCTAGAAATCCCAGTTGCCAGCTCAATCACCACCACTCTGACCACTTAACATTGCCCGCAGCAAATCCAAAGCTAATTTGAATGCTAACTGTTCACACCTGGGGAGCAACGAGAACAGAAGCTAACGCCTAGAATAGAAATTTCCTGTTGCTTCCTAGGAATTCCCTAGTGCTCTCCACAAAATATCCATGGGCTTTCTAGAAATTTCAATGGGTTTTCTGTGGATTTTCAGTAGGCTTTTTAGGAATTCAGACTGGACTCTAGGAATTTTCCATCACTCTCTGAAAATTTCTTTGTGCTTTCCCGGTATATCCTTGTTCCTTCTAGGAATTCCAGATAGATTTTGTAGGGCAGGCTTATGGACTGGAATTCCAGGGTGCTTTCTCAACAGTTTGATGTGCTTCCTAGAAATTCCAGTTTAGGAATTCCACTTCAGGAGACTTTTAAAGGAAGAAAGACAGTGCTGCACTGTGTCTGGTTGTGGGAGATGCAGAGGAATGGGTCTTTTTGGTGGAAAGCAAGACTGTAGGAAGTGAGACCGAGACCCTGGGCAGGACATAACAATACAATACCGTATTACAGTGTGAAGCTAATGTTTGCTGGAAACTCGATGTTAATGGGAAGAGGTTCATTAGCACCGTTAATTGAAAAAGGGACAAAGACTCGATAAGTGGCTTGGCCAATCCTCCCCTTTGCTTCGGTGGGGCTTCCATCAGGTAAGGGCTTGTCGGACAGGTCCGCTCCTGGCATGGCTCATCCCGGCCGAGCCAGGGCCGGCCTTCGGCCTCCTCCCGCCGCGCTCGGTCCCAGCAAAGCTCCGCCCGCGTCGCTCCACATCTCTTTCAAACGAAACTTCCAAGCGAGAAGGCTTTTCCCTGCCCAAGGCAGAGCGCGGACTCAAGAGGCTCTGCGAAGGCTGTTCGCCATTTAAAAACCCGGACGGACCCCGGGCCCGCCCGGGGCCGCCTNAGGATGGGGGATTGGGACGGGGAGGATCTGAGGCAGTGGCATGTGCAGGTGAGAGTGGGGCAGGTACACTGTGGCGCTTGTATGTGTGTGTGTCTGTCTATGTGTGTCTGTGTCTCTCATCCTCATGGCCTCTGCAGCCGTGGCTGGTGGGCTGTGCTGTGTGAGCCCTGTGCTGTGCACTAACACCCTCTTCCTAACACCCAATTCTTTGCCATTTTCCAGCTTTACGAGCAATGAGAAGTAGCAGCAGCCCTTAGCAATGGGTGATGTTTTAGCGTACGAAGCTGAGTTACTTGGACTAGTGAAAGAGGTTGGTTCTTTCTCTCTCTCTCTCTT